>JAHTLZ010002343.1:0-13565 GCA_023846285.1 Phrynocephalus versicolor
CTGGTTTATCATTTTGTAACCTTATGAAACATTAGAAAATGAAACAAAACAGCAAACAGCATGTCATCAAGAAATGAAAAGAAACACCATTTTTTGTTTCTGAAGTGAAACAATTTGTTCTAGTGGTGAGAAGCCTCCTGATCCAGCTGTCTTAAGAATAGGTTTATTTTTAAACTGATTGGTTTTTTCCCCTTCCTTCCCTCCAATGCCCCAGCTGTTGAGCTAGCTTATCTATGATCTTGATCTGCCTTCAGCTAGCCAGGAGTTGAGCATTTTCCTTCCCTTCCTTGCTGGCTGTGACAGGTATGTAAGTTGATTTAAAGTTTAAACTGATTATTTTCCTTTCCTGATTAAGTATATATGTGAAAGCAAATTGATTGGAAGTTTTAAGGAGGGTCTTTGATTTAGGGCAGTGGGCTCCCTGTTAAATTTAAAAAAGGAAAGCTCCTATTATTTATAGCCTTACAAACCATTTCATTTCATGATGGAAATTCTTTTCAAAAATTTTATTAACAAAACAAAACAACATTATGACTGAAACAAAACAAAATGCTATATTTCTTTTTTATGCCCATCTCTACAAAGCCCCATTTTCTTCCAGGGCTAATTCACTTCTTAAGCTGGCAATCAAAAATGTATTTGTAAAAGCAAACCAGCCTGCCCCCCTAGCAGATGTTTGTCTGGGTCTTCTATATTTTTTATTTGGGTAGCTTCACTTTCTTTTGGTTCATCACCAGCATTCACTCCAAATGAAGCAAAGTGAGCTGACCCTACAGTGAGTTGCATATCTGGTTGCAAAGCCAAAGTTTGGGAGTTTGATTCCAAGCTGTGTCTCCGGGGATAAGAGCCAACCTGTGTGGCCTTGGACAAGCTACACAGGCCCAGGATGCCCCAGAAGAAGGAAACCACTACAGAGTATTTTCTACCTAGAAAACCCTGAAAAATGGATGCCATAAGTCAAAATGGATTTGACTGCACATATTCTCCACATTTCTGGGCCCTCTTCTCACCCAAGAGTTTTGTACAGGGGCCTATTCGCTTGGGGGTTTGCCCTAACTCTAGAACATACACAAAATGGAAATCCTTCCAAAATCTATTTCATTCTTTTGCTACAAATTACCACTAAGCCAGACTGACTCAGAAGATTATCTTTGCTGGACCACATTTTAAAAAAATGAAAAAAGAAAGAAAGAAATCTGGCTGCCTTTACAAGGAAATGAGCTAAGGCTCCACCACAAATACAATGGACTGAATCCAGTTTTTGGCTTTGGAAAGAAACTTCAGTAACATATTCAATTGGACACTCTTGGTTGGATATTTACATTTGTATTTGCCACCGTGGAGACCTTGAACAATCTGTGGACAGCATTACATTTCTCCTTAATGTTGTTATACACTTGCATTTCACTTTTGTATCATGCTGAACATCACATTTATTTTATTCTGTTTACTTCAATGGATGCCATCTGTGCAGATAGAAAAAATGAACTTCTAAAACTAGGAAAAGCAAGATTTATTTGATTCAGTCAGGGTTTTTTTTTTTGCCCCTCACCATGTGACAGGGTGGCAGCCAATAAAAAGATGTACAGCATTACACAAACACATGCAAGTTGCTCTCTTACACCAATGTTCCTTTCACCAAGTCATAAGAACATAAGAACATAAGAAGAGCCATGCTGGATCAGGCCAAAGGCCCATCTAGTCCAGCTTCCTGTATCTCACAGTGGCCCCACCAGATGCGTCTGGGAGCGCATGAGACTAGATATCTGTGTTCTGATACCATTCCCCTGCATCTGGCCCTTGAAGTACCCCGGTTTTAAGCCTGGAGATTGCACATCTCCATCATGGTTTGTAACCTGTGATGGACTTTTCCTCCAGGAATCTGTCCAATCCTCTTTTGAAGGCATCCAGACCAGGTGCCATCACCACATCCTGTGGCAGGGAGTTCCACAGACTAACAACACACTGGGTGAAAATATATTTTCTTTTGTCTGTTCTTACTTTCCCAGCCCTCAATTTGAGTGGATGTCCCCTAGTTCTGGTATTTTGTGAGAGAGAGAAGAGCTTCCCTCTATCCACTTTACTCATGCCCTGCATCATTTTGTATGTCTCAATCATATCCCCCCTCAGGCACCTTTTTTCCAGACTAAAGAGCCCCAAATGTTTTTGCCTTTTCTCATAAGGGAGGTCCCCCAGCCCAGTAATCATTTTAGTCGCTCTCTTTTGCACCTTTTCCAGTTCCACTATGTCTTTCTGAGATGCTGTGACCAGAATTGTACACAATACTCCAGGTGCTGCCTTACTATTGTTTTGTGTAATGGCATTATAATGTTGGCTGTTTTATTTTCAATCCCCCTTTTTGATAATCCCTAGCATGGAATTGGCCTTCTTCACCGCTGCCACACATTGGGTAGACACCTTCATGGAGTGTCCACCAACACACCAAGATTTCTTTCGTCATCCATCACAAATAACTCAGAGCCCATGAGTTGATAGATAAAGTTTTGATTTTTTGTCCTAATATGCATTACTTTACATTTGGCTATATTAAGACGCATTTGCAATTTCGCAACCCATTCCTCCAGTTTGGAGAGATCCTTCTGGAGCTCTTCACAATCTTCTCTGGTTTTTACCACACTGAAAAGTTTTGTGTCATATGCAAACATGGCCACCTCATTGCTTATCCCTGTTTCCAGGTCATTTATGAACAGATTGAAAAGCACCGGTCCCAGGACATATCCCTGGGTACACCGCTTTTCACTTCTCTCCATTGTGAAAATTTCCCATTGACACCTACTTTTTGTTTCCTGGATCTCAACCAGTTCTCAATACATAAGAGGACCTGCCCTCTTATCCCCTGACTGTGCAATTTTCTCATCAGCCTTTGGTCAGGGACAGTGTCAAAAGCCTTCTGAAAATCCAGATAGACTATATCAACCGGTTCACCCAAATCCACATGCCTGTTGACCTTTTCAAAAACTTCTAAAATATTTGTCAAACAAGACTTACCCTTACAGAAGCCATGCTGATTTTCTCTCAGCAATGTTTGTTCTTCTTTGTGTTTTAAGATTTTCTCTTGGATGAGGCTTTCCACCATCTTCCCTGGGACAGATGTTAGGCTAACGGGCCTGTAGTTTCCTGGTTCCCCCCTCCTTCCTTTTCAAAAAATTGCTGTGACATCCGCTATCCTCCAGTTCTTCGGCACTGTGGCCTACTTGCTTTTGTTGGCTATTTTCCATATTTAGCCCTACACATTTATTTATTTATTAATTTATTTAAATTATAGGCTGCCTTTCTCCCAATATGGAGACCCACATCCCACCAATAAAATTAATCTGGAAGGGAGAGGGGAAACAGAGTTACACCAAGATGACTATCTTATATTATGTTTCTTTTTGTGTCTGCTGGAAAGTGCCTCCTTACTTTCTGTAATTTACAGAGGCACTCTCTTCAAATATATTTGCATTTCAGTGCTAGTGTTTGATTTTCACTCCTCTTCCTTGGCCACTGATAAATAATGCTACGTATAGGGGCAATGTGTAGCCTGCATAATTAAACTGTAAACTGACCAGAGACTGTTTGAAGTGGTATGGGGTGGTATATAAGCAGAACACTTTGCTTTTGCTTTACATGTTTCAGCAGCATATGCCTGTGATACTATCCTGAGTGCATCAAACCTGTCTGCTTTTGCAACCTTAGTTAAACAGTAGAGATGGGCACAAAATGAAGAACAAAATGCTGCTTCATTGTTTTGTTAGGTAACAAATTACTTCATTACCTAACAAAATGGTAGGACACATTTTGTTTCATTTGGTAACTAAACATCATTTTCCCCTCTAGAAGGAAACAATTTGTCCTAGAGGAATCAATGGCAGGGGAGTTCAAGCTCTTCCCTGTACACCCCCCCAAATTTGGAATGGTTTTGGAGTCAGGGAGCTGAGTTATGATGCTTCAAAGGGGGTGCCCCTTGGGAAAATTCTTTTTATTTGGATTCAGAGGCCATGGTGGAGCTTATCACTCACCCAATCAGCTTCTGACTCAATTAGAAAGATTTTTCCTAGGGGAACCCCCTTTGGAGCTTAATAACTCAGCCCCTGGCCCCCAAACCTTTCCAAATTTGCTTGAGAAGGTACCCCTGTCATTTGGGTCTTTTAGGACCCAGGGGACCATACTTTTTCTTTTCATTTTGTTTTGCATTGTAACGAAAGTACTTAAAATTGTTAGAAACAAAATGAAACGAAACTACTACAGAAACGAAACGAAATGAAATGAAACAGTATTTTTCAATTTTGTGTTCAACTCTAATCATCAGGATCTAGCCTGATTGTTATTTGAATGGGAAGCCACCAAAAATCTTTATTTAATCTAAGGGAAGCCACTGTCTGAGGCATGCAAACCAACAATCTGATTCAATGTAACTCAGCTTCCTGTTTCTAGATTCCTATGATTCTTTGTGCATGATACGAAGGTGACACAAATGATCAAACTAACACATGGATAGCATGGATCATCCCAGCCAACTGAATTTAAAGCTAGGCTTCCTATTTAACATGGCCCAAGTTTTGCTGGGCTTTAGGAATGATAGAAGGTGGTACAACTGTGTCCTTGTTTCAGCAGCAACAAGGTTTCTATGAATTGGGAGTGGGGTTGTTGAGGTTTGCCACAGCTCCCTCAGAATTATGTTGAGCTATGGTTTTATCCTCACCACAGAACACTCCTTTCTGGGGACTGCCACAGTGGAGCATGTGTGGTGGCTGGAGATGGAAGCCATTTTCCAAACAGAACTCAGATTGAGTTCTAGTAGTTTTTTCTGAAAATTGTCTTCTCACCGCCTTCTACTTCAGCATCCTGTTAATATGACTATAAAGGAAGGAACGTTTCTCTCCATCTAACATTAAACAACAGGCTAGGAAAATGAATCTGCGGTCAAAGATCATGGAACAACATTATGAAGATCAATGCAACCAAATGACTGTCATATAATATTTTAATTGGTATTTTTGCTGCGAATCTGTTCAGCTGCTTTGGAAGTACAGTTTCCAAAGAAAATGCTTAAGACAGAAAATATTTGCTGCAATTTTGTAATTATAGTGGACCATTGTATAACAAACGGTTTGTATAACATAAAATCTGTACACACACACGCACAAAAAAAAAAAAAACATTCCGGAGATAGGGGAAAGTTGCTTAACAGAATCCCCTATGGGGTGAATCCATAAAACATAAAAATGTCCGCAATTAGGGATTACTCTGTTTTCAATGCACTCCTATAGGGAATTTGTATAAAGGAAAATTTGCTTAACATAATTTCATTTGGAATGGATTAATTCCTTTATACAAGGTACCACTGTATTATTTTTACCATACTGATGAATAACTGTTCCTGTATAATAAAGCCTAAATCTTGTTGAGAGTTCCAAGATACAGAATTTGGAAACTAAATATGGGTGTAAATTTTATCGATTCGGTGTCACTACTCTGAAATTATAAATCTTTGCCTATTTCAATCTCTCATGGGAGAATGAAAGCATTTCAGAGTTTTTCTTCCCTTCTGTCCCTTTTTGTGAAAATTCATGTATGTGAAGGATTTGGGGGGAAAGGTGTTATGCACATAAAGTCTGTCCTCCTTCCTTCCTTCCTTCCTTCCTTCCTTCCTTCCTTCCTTCCTTCCTACCTACCTACCTACCTACCTACCTACCTACCAACCAACCATCTGCCTGTCTGTCTGTCTCTTTGCTGAAACTTTAATCTACTCTAGCAATTGGATTTGGGCTGTAGTCAAATTGCTCTGTAGGGAGGTAGGCATCAGGGAAAATTCAAAATATGCCATTGTGGACCATTAAGAACTTAGTTTCTTGAACAAATGATAAAATAACTAGAGAGCATTATCTGTTGTGTGGAAGCTATTCCTTTTTAAAAGTGTGGGAGATGGGCATGGTTTCCAGTTAGTGACCATTATAATGGGGAGTTTCAAAAAAACATCAGCAATGTATTTCCAATGTCTGTAATGAGATTTCCATGCTGTCATTGCTGATCTGAGGGTGGGGGAATCTGAAGCCTGACTTGTCTCTGGAGAGCTGGGATTTGTTTCACACAGATCTCCAGGTGATCAGCAGATATTTCAATTGGGTGATGAACAACAGAGCAATTTGGTACTCTTTGTTTTCTTCCTTATTCTTGGAGATGCAAGGAATAAACCATGTGACTAATTCCTTGTTATGAGGATAACCCAGGCAAGGGTTGAGAAGTAAGTAAGTAGAGCATATAGTTAAACACCTGGTTGCCAACTCACCCAGACCTGCTGCCACCAGTGAAAGAGTCAAAATAGACTTAAAGACAACTGGCATACAAAAATCATTCATTTAATAGGATTTAATGTGAAATGGGAAGCTTCCAGTTCCAAATGTCACATAATCTCTGAATTCGCTAACCTGAAATATTTTTTTACTGTGTGAGAGACAGTCACTGTGCTGTACCTCTCAGGGCTGCTGAAGAATTTTAAGAACATTGTAAACATGCAGTCACTAGTCTGAAGAAACACTACTTGGATGGTCGGTTCAGTTGGTTGGGCGCCATTCAGATTACCAGATAACTGCTGTTTTCTCGTTTTGTTTTGACATGGAAGTGTAGAAAATTCATCGTGAAACTATTAATGAATACATATACGGTTCCCAATGTTAAAAAAAAAGATTTAGCAGGGGTTATGGAAAAGGAAACATAATAACATTATTGCACATCTGAGATAGATTCTGAGTGAGGGAAATGTGAAAGGTAGATCCTATTACTTTACAAGAGATACATGTTATTCAAACACTGATAAAAATCTAACAAACACAGGAGGCTTGGTAGACAATAAAGATAAAACATTTCATACTGAATGAGCTCTTTATTTCCAAGTAGAAACGGCTTCCAGTCCACACAAGTCAGATTCTTTCACATGGAACTGCATGCATGTAGAAATTGTGGGTGTCCTCAGACCAAGAGTGTCTCCATATGAGAGGATGTTGCAGGGAACATCTCATGGCTGTTGTAAAGTAAAACAGGGAGCATGGCAATTAAACAATATCTCCCCACCCCCACCCACATCCTAAACAATTTTACTTCAGATTTCATCTAAATATATATAGATATTCCTAACACCATTGAGTATCTTACACAAACTTGTGTTATTGTCTCCGATCTCCTTGCTGCCAACAGCTGTTTTTGGTTTGAGATGTCCATCTGGGTAGTAGGGGAGGGAGGGAGGGGTGGAGAGGGAGAAACCGTTCCAAAGAGTACAAAGACAAGTTACTCTCAGGGTTTATCTCAACATGTTCAAGTTAAGATTAAGAGATGCCAGTTTTCCTGCTTCAAAAGAAAGAAGATTATATGTAATCGTAAAGCATCCTCTCTAACATTAAACGGGCCTAGTTTTATGGGGCCAGTGGGGTGCATCGTCTGATGCATGGCTTGAACCAGTAAAAGCTTATCTTGCAATACGGGCTTCTATTAGAATTTCACAACCAATCTTAATGGGACTGAGAACTCAAGAGCACATGCCTAATCAGAAGATCACTGAAAGATAATTTAAAACCAGTGAATTCTATTAACATAAAACAGTAATGGAAGAGTGGGTGATATCTTTTATTGGACCACAAAAAGATCGAACAAATGAACATCCCTTCCATGAATCGTGCAGAATAATTATAGACACAAGTCCAAGAATGGATGGTACGTGTCTATGGGAGTTGATGTCAGTTGCCTTGAGTCTGCATTCTCCACCCTCCTTGCAGTATGGTTTGGAATTTTTACATCATTCTCTTAGGACCAAAACGTTGCCAGCTACTCCATGATTATCCCTCCCCCCCCCCACATACACTTCCTGCTCCAAAACTAGTCTCTCTCTTTTTTTTGCTGACATGTACTGTACAATCAATTTCCAGACACTTGTCTACAATATTTCTGCACTATCGTGAAGAGGTTGTGCTATGGCCTGCTGAAGAGGAATTTTCTCCATAAAATGTGCAACTTGATTTATTTTTGATTTTGATTTTTCTAAAGCAATCCAATGCAAGGGAACACACACACCCTTACATTTGTGTGATCTTGGGAATCACATGACCTTTTCTTGTTCTTTATGAAACAGAAGCGATCCAGAATTTACCACAAGGGAAACTTCAGTTAATCCATAGCACTGACTGACAAATCTGGCTTCATGGACTTCCCCCCTTTTAAAACATTATGGGTCGATTAAATTTAACCATCTCCAGCTCAGCTGGTGCAGACTGTCAGGATTCTTGGTAAAAAATTTCTAAGTCAGAGCAGAAGGCTTTGGGCTTTGGGGGGAAAATGGTTCTGCACCTCAGCCCCACATGATATTGAGGTGGTAGTGGTGGAGAGTCACAATTTTCTGTGAACCCCAAAAAGGCTGTAAGCCAGTATTTCAATGCCTTTCTCTTTATTTATTTATCTACTTACAAAAAAAAAAGTTAGCCACCCCACTACCAAGTGGTCTCTGAGTGTACACCTAATGCCATCTGTACATAAAGAAAGATAATTACCCAAGCACCAGAGCACAATTTACATATTTTTTTGTTTTCATATCATGATGTCTTCTTTGTTCCTGTCCAAAATAACCCAGTGGTGTTTCTCTAATGAGAGGTTTAGGCAGAAAAGCACTGTTTGTAGTCCAGGGAGTTCCAAATGTGTTCACAGTCCTCACATCTTTGAAAAATGTACTTTCCCTGTCACATACCATTATGTCTGAGTAAGACATCTGACAAGCTCAAATCCCATATCACCTTTGTGACACTTTTGTAACATTTTGGTGATACCAATGAAAAGTATGACCCAATTCTTCATGCAATAGTAGCTCTACAAGATACTAGGAAGCAGTAGCCTCACAAATGAGATAAGGAAACATAAAACAAAAGGAAACAACATGTCCCTTGGGAAGATTCTGAGAGTATGGAGATCTACATATAAGTACAGATGGGTACAACATGAATTTTTAATTTGTTTCATTACTCATTACTCATTTCATTAGCTAACGAAACGAATAACAAAACAACCTATCAAAGAAAAACGAAACTAAATGAAATCTCCTGTAGCACCGGCCTTCTCGCCTTGGAACACCAGCAGCCAGGGTGGGGGAAAGCCCGTCCTACAGCCGAGAGACGGGGGGGGGAGAACCCCGGCATCTAGGGATTCTGGCTTATGGTGACCATTTTTAGGGTTACCAAGGGAGTGTATACTCTGAAGTGGCTTACCATTCCTTTCTTCTGGGGGTGCCCTTGGATTGTGCAGTTCACCCAAGACCATACATGCTAGTTCTACTCACAGAAGTGTGTTCTGCTTATATACCGCCCCATACCACATCAAGTAGTCTCTGGGCGGTTACAGTTTTTAATTACATTATGCAGGCTACACAATGCCCCCCCCCCCGCAAAGCTGGGTACTCATTTTACCAACCTCGGAAGGATGGAAGGCTGAGTCAGCCATGAGCCTGCTACCTGGGACTGAACCCAGTATAAGAATTTAACCACTGTGCCAAAGTCCTAACCTAAACTACTGGGCTACCCAGCAGGAATGAAAATCTATTACATAAGCATATAACTGCATCAGCGTAAGGACACAGCACATGGACTGGACATGGCACAAGAATGGAAAATATTAAAGAAGATTTTAACTTGCTCATGGATATAGGAACTATGGGAAAATTGAATTTTCTGGTTCTGGTTGATTGGGCGGAACAGACACACACACTTCGTTCTGCATACAATATGGGCTGCTTGGAACATAGGGTTTTTTTTCCTTCCTGGAAATACAATGGAATTATTTCTATGGATTAGAACATGCTTCACGACTCACACAATGAAGGGTTTTTTATCTTTTGTGCACTAGGGTTTATTAGTTGTTTCTTCTCTTATGTCTTGAACTCTCATTGAAGTGAGTAACCGGACAAGCCGCTCACTGAGTGTATCCTTTTCTTTTTGTTTTTAATCCTAACTTTAGAAGGTTGATTAGATATTTCATCTATTAGGTCTTCTCTTTCAAATGAGTAAAGTACTTGGAACACACCCCAAACAATGTTGGTTACACTGTTTAATCCTAATACATGAATTCTAAAGCAGAAAAGAGACAGAAGATTTGGGTGTCTGTATGACAATCTGAAATTATGCTGGCATTTGCCACTAGAGATGGGCACGAAATGACTTTTTTATTCATTTTATTATTTATTATTCATTCCATTCTGTTCCGTAACAAAATAACAAACCACCCCATTTCCTTTTTGTTCTGTTTCACTTTTCATTGTCCCATAGGAATGCATTGCTTCAATGCATTCCTATGGGGAAAAGCCCACGGTTTCCCCCCAACGCGCCAGGCATGGGAAAACAGGGGATTTTAAAACTTTTTTTTGCAACCCCAAGCACTGATCAGCTGTAGCTCTGGCTTGTTTAAAACCTCCTACCCCCCCCCCCCCCCCTGGTGGGGGGGGGGGGGAAAATTCATAAACATTTATTCTTTTTCTTTTCTTTTCTTTTCTTTTCTTTTCTTTTCCTTTCTCCCCCCCCCCTTTTTTTCTCTTTTTGTTGCCCCAAGTGTCAATCAGCAGTAGCTTGGTTTTGGGGCGGCAAAAACAAATGTTTTAAAACCCTCTCCACCCCACCACCTGATGGGGTGAGGGAAAAGATGGATTTTAAACATTGTTTCTTCTTTTTGCCACCTAAAGCGCTGATCAGCTGTAGCGCCATCTTGGGGTGGCAAAAAATGTTTTAAAATCCCTCCTTTTCCTCCCCTCGAGTGGATTGTGTGTGCACCACACATACACAATACACTACAAATCAAATGAAAAATGAATTTTTTTAAAAAATTCATTTCAAACAAAATAAAATGAAACTGAACTGATGGGCATTTTGTGCCCATCTCTATTTGCCACATCATTCAATGAACTACAGACAAGTAACACAGAGGTCCAGAAGGGAAATGAGGCAGCATATGCACAGCTGCTGGTGGCACACTTGCTACTAGAAGCTGTTGGGATATGTCTGTGAAGATTCTCAGTCATCCAGGTGAGTTTATTTGGAAAATGAGTCATGGCAACTGGACTTATTTTCTTGAGAGATTGAAACATTTCGCTGCTCATCCAAACAGCTCTGTTAAACTGAGGAAAGCTAGTTGTGAGATCTCCATTTTACAGTTCACTTTGACCTCATGTCACCCTGGTCTGAAATAGGCTCGTAAGATGAACAATGGCCTGAATAGGCTCATTACATGGACAATAGTCTCAAAAGGCCTTTAGGTGAACAATGGCCTAAGGTGCTGAAACCCATAAAGTATGGGTCGTTATGGCCTTGGAGGTGGAGGAGTGAAGTATTTTTTATTTGTCTGGGTATTGTTGAAATCACTCCCTGATAAGTAGCAGATAGACTGTGCCTGAGCCCCCCCACCTCTGTTAAGAGAGGGGTTTTTAAATATTCACATGAATGGCTTCCATGACCCCTCTCTCAAACCACCTATATTCACTGTCTTCTTCTTTGAATGAGTGCCCTTTGTTCATCAAATGGAGGTGTACTACTGATTCTGGTCTTGAGCAGTTGCCCCTCCTATGTTGGGCCGTACTCTTGTTTAATGGCTGTTTAGCTTCTCCATTCAAAGATGAAGATGTACACATATTAGACAGAAAAGATAGAGAAATATTAGACAGATCAAAAATACTTCACATCTCCACCACCAAAGTCATAGCTAACAATCCATACTTTGTGGTTTTTCAGCACCATAGGCCATTGTTCACCTAATAGCCTATTGAGATTATTGCCCTCCTAACGAGCCTGTTCAGGCCACTGTTCACTTTATGAGCCTATTTCAAACCAGGTCAACATGAGATCAAAGTGAACTATAAAATGGAGGACTCGCAACTAGCTTTCCGCAGACTGGTGAAGCTGTTTGGATGAGCAGCAAAACATTTCAATCTCTCAAGAAATGAAGTCCAGTTGCCATGACTCAACTTCCAGATAAAGGTATTTTCAGTTGTCAAATGAACCTTTGCTGTATCAATTCCTTTCAATCTATCTGTTGTATCAATACATTCATTTTCAATGTCACATCTAATCTATAATGGTGGGAAGGTTCCCTTTAGTTTTAAGAGCACCAATTCATTTCTTCCTGTTTAAAACAGTATTGCCATCTACACCAATACTGTCTTCCCAGGGACAGCTACTGTCAATATTACCTCTCATTGTTTCTCTCTCAGTCTTTCTCTACACACAAACACACTACTAAGCCCCGCACCTGCTTAGTTTCCCCTCTGTTCTTATCTTAATTTGGTGGGGAAGGGAACTGTTTGAATGAGTGCCCTTTCAAATATGAGCGTGTACACATATTAGACAGAGAAGATAGGTGGTTTGAGAGAGGAGTCAGGGAAGCCATTTATGTGAGCATTGAAACCCCCTCCCTTAACAGAGGTGGGGGCCTCAGGCATAGTCTATCTGCTTCTTATCAGGATGTGCTTTCAACAGTACCCAGTTAAATCAAAATGCCTTCACCACCAAGGCCATAGCTAACTACCCATTCTTTATAGGGTTCAGCACGTTAGGCCATTGTTCACCTTAAGGCTATTGAATGTTGTCTACCTAATGAACCTATTCAGGGCATTGTTCAGCTTATGAGCCTATTTCAGACCAGGGTGACAAGAGGTCAAAGCTGACTATATGATGGAGGACTCACACTAGCTGTATTCAGACTGATGAAACTGTTTGGATGAGCAGCGAAACGTTTCTCTCTCCCTCTCCCCCCTCTCCCAATAAATAAATAAATAAATAAATAAGAAGTCCAGTTGCCATAACTTCTAGATAAACTCACCTGGATGACTGAGAATCTTCACAAACATGTTTTAGTAAGCAAGTTGCTTCGCCACCAGTAGGAGACAGGCAGGCAGGGAGACAGGCTGGCAATCCCCACTGTGCATTAAAAACAATCAAACCAGTGTAAAACTGGGATTCTTTTGCCAGGTGTGATTAGCTCTGAGCATATAATCAAAACTAAAGAGTTGAGGTTCCTCTCCTCATGCTATATTCCTGTTTGTAGAATTCACTGCTTCCCTGTTGCAGTATCTTAATGAGAAAAAATTCTAGAAGCCAAGGGGGTGGCATGAGCCAAAACTGTTCTGAGCCAGCACAGACATTTCTCTTTAACACTGAATTAGCATCCTGAGAGTTTCAGAGCATTTTGACAAAAGGCCCACTTGAGCCCCTGATGTCTTTGAACTGAAAACAGAACAGCCAACTTGCTTTCAGACTTGGAATTCTCATAATTGCACTAGAGAATCATATGCAGCCGCTTTGTATGGCATGCTGTGGATTTAAATGCAGCACTTATGCATGCACGCTGCTCAGTCTGCCTGTATTGCTTTTTTGCATAAACACCTATAAAGCACATAAGTAAGAATCTTAGAACAATAAAGACCAATTAGGTACTTGTGACTGGATGAGCAGACCTGATGGATTTTATTCCATCTGAATCAAAACACATTTTCTGTAGTGTTACAGAGCTGTAGAACCTTTCAAGAGAACAATAACAGTTCAATA
>JAHTLZ010002344.1:0-19301 GCA_023846285.1 Phrynocephalus versicolor
CTCTCTCTCTCTCTCTCTCTCTCTCTCTCTCTCTCTCTCTCTCTCTCAAAAAAAGAACATCTTGTCTGCAGTCTGGACTCCAAACAGTCTCAGTAGGGGCACAGGGCGAATGTGGAGCGGTTTCCTACCTACAGTATTTTTGCCCTTTCCATATGTGAGCCTATACTAAGAGTGGACCATTACTTTTTAGAAGTAATTCACTCTTGCTATTTTTATAGTATTTGAAAAGCAATCCACTATTCATCATAACTATTTTATGAAATGATTCACTGTGTTAATTGTTATGCTCATTGATTTCTGCTCTTCTTTAAAAATAGAATTAATAAGAGAATGACATAAAACTTGAAAAAAATCCTGTTGAATGCCACAAAATACTCTTTAAAAGTAACCTGTGATAAATAAACATGCCTAGGATGTTTGTTACACCAGTAAAGTAATGTTCATGCTCATTATGTTACATTTGGAATGTAGTTTGGTTTTTATGCTTATAGCCCAAACAATGAGTATTTACGAGAACCATGAGCATGGCCAAGGAACAAAAAGTGTCATTGTAGGAATGCAGACTCCATATGCATTCCACACCAAAAGGGTTTAAGAAGGTCTGTAAGGGGTGCTATGAGCACTTCAGCATTGTGTGTGTGGTATGTGCCATCAAGTTGCTTGCAATATATAGTGTCCCTCTGAATGAGTTACCTCCAGAAGATCCTACCCTGTCAGGATTTACAGACTAAAATGCCCCTCTGAATGACTGACCTCCAGAAGCTCCAGCCCGGTAGGAACTTACAGACTAAAGGTCATGACATCCATCATTGAGTCAATTCATCTCATGGTTAGGTCTTCTTTTCCTGATACCTTCAATTTTTCTAACACATATTGTTTTGTCCAGTTAGTCATGTGTTCTTTCTCAACACAAGACAACTGTGAATTTTTATTTTTATTTTATTTTTAATATTTTACTCCTCCTTTCTCCTTGGAAAAGGACCCAAGGCAGCTTACAATAATGAGGGGCAATGTACAGCCCAGAACATTTAAGACATATTCAAGTTAAGAACAGGGAATTAGAAGAGACATCTTACAACATTCAAAGGTAACATTAAAGCTACAAAGTGCATGCGAAAAGGGAAAATGAATCAGTTATGAAGGATGGAAACTAACATGGAAAACACTGGTGTTCATGCATGGTAATCCATCTAAAAGTCACATAATAGGTAGTCCATCATTCAGGGAAACCTTGCCTGAAGAGGAAGGTCTTTGCTTGCTGAAATTCCTGAAGGGCAGCTATTGGGCCACAGCAGTACTAGAAATAAAAGTGGTGGGGAGCCCTGCGGCCATTGCAAAATACAAATTCAAGAAGAAGCTACAATACTAGAAGATGGCTGTGGGAAAGGATCTTTCATGCAGACTCCATATGCATTCCACACCAAAAGGGTTTAAGAAAATCTGTACCGGGGGGCTATGAGCACTTCAGCATTGTGTGTGTGGTGTGTGCCATCAAGTTGCTTGCAGTTTATAGTGTCCCTCTGAATGACATCCAAGCTGATGTCTGCTGGTAGAGCTCTTTCCCCGAGATTTTAGAGAATCCGTTAACAATGTGAGCCTAGAGGAAGCAGTGGATCTACCTGACTCAGAATAAGTCATGGGGATATGTTATTACACTTAGCACCTATGTGCATCCATGCAGGCAAGAATTGAGAATGAGGAGAACAGATGTCTGTTGAGGCACACCGTCCAGAGAGCTAATGGGTGTAAACAGACCTATGCTCTGCCCTGTCCAGATGTCCTCAAACCAGCAGCCTCTGGATGCTTTGGACTGCTATGCCCATTATCTCTTTCATGTCTGGCCAATTGCCAGGCTGTTTGGGGATGATGGGAGTGTCAATCCAGCACAGTTGTATGCCACCAACTTAGAGCAAGCTCTTTGTTACAACGAAATTCACTATGGTGCCTCCCCTTTTCCTCTTCTCTCCTCCTCTGTCCCTCTAGTTCTGGGGCTGACAAACAATGTCCTAATGGGCCTGAGCTCTTCAACAGATTCAGGGCTCCACACCTCCTAACTTGGTTCTTGAGAGAAAAGTTCATGATAATTCACTGGCTGTTGCATTCTCTTTATTTTCGGATGCTAACAGAATTAAGTAGATATATACCCTCGCTGCGAAACATGGGGTGAAAGTGACTTCCACTTTTTCTTCACCAGAACATTGGTTCCCAGATTCAGGCTGACTCCCCTCCAGGGAGGACATCCGTAGGGACAGTTCCTGTTTCGCTGCCCTTCCAGGCACTTGCTTTCCTGAGCCTGATATGATTGTTTCTCTGGGCACAAAGCAAAATATGCCAGCAAGGAACGGAAGCCTCTCATGCTTCAGCAATTTATTTAAAAGAAAAGGTTCTCGGACTTGGAAGCCGTGGAGCCTGTACTTTTCTCTTCCTGATGTGGGATCCCAGCCATTCATAGGCAATTAATCTCCATCTCAGCAGAACTGGCCAGACAGCCTCTCTGAATCATGGAAGAGGCCTTTCCGTGGGAATGCAGTGAGCGGAGTATTTTTTTTTAAGGTGTAAGTAAAGCTGCCCTTGACTTTTGCAGTGGTAGCTTCGCATTGCCCATACTTGGAGGTGCTGCTGACCACAGTGTCAACAAGCCTGTTGACTGCAAAAGCAGAAGGGATCTTGTATATGATATGTCAGAAGCATGTGACTTGGCTGGGCATGCATCCACAAGCAAGGGCAAATTAGGGGAGCTCCTCATCTTTTAAGACTTATCAGATAGTCCAAGGATACTGTAATTAACTACTTTGAGGAGAGGTGATCACACAGCAATGTAGTTTATTCCAATCAGTGCCTTCTGCTGCTATATGTCCGAAGAAGTGGACGTGTCCACAAAACGTTACATTAAAATATGAAAGTTAGTCTTTAAGGTGCCACATGTTTTGTGTCTTTTGTTTTGTTTTTGTTTTTTCCCTTCTAGATGAGATGGACAATAACCTCCATTGAGTCATCTTCTCTCCCAGATATGGTGAAGCACCCATTTCATTTCAGAACAATTCTTCTATGTTCTTCAAATCCCACCATAGCAGTAACTTCAAGAGATGCTACAAGAAGAATGTCATTAGAACCAGGAATTCATTAAATGCTAAACGATATATAGGAATAGGAATCTTTATTGTCATTGCACCCTTGCGGGAACAATGAAATTTCATGGTTGCTGTATTCAACTCATATATTATATACGGACCCTTGTATAACAAACAACTTGTATAACATAAAATCTGTACAAGATAAACAATTCCGGAGATACGGGAAATTTGCTTAACATAATTGCCTATGGGAAGAATCTGTACAACATAAAAATGGGATTACTCCATTTTCAATGCTTTCCTATGGGAATTTGTATACAGGAAAATTTGCTTAACATAATTTCATTGGGAACGAGTTAATTCCTTTATACAAGGTACCACTTGTATATGATTGTCATATATTGAAAATACAGATTGCAGCCATGTTTCAGCATGGAAATGGCAGGGTTAGCTTCCTCAAGCAATTCTAGGTAAGCCCCCAAAATTTGGACAGGTTTGGGGCTCGGGGGGGCTTAAAATTAAGCTCCAAAGGGGGTGCTAATCACTCGTCCATGGCTTGGCTTCTGAAGTTCTGATTCCAATTAGAAAGATTTTTTTCCTACATTGTAAAGCACCCAGAGTAGCCTTCAGGCTAGATAGCTGTGGCATATAAATCTAATAAATAAATTAATATTTTTCTCACTTCTCTGGTTTGTAAATTAGCTTTCCTCTTTGTGCTTCTTTTGCAAGCCTGAATGCATAAGTACAAAGTTTCTTATATGTGTCTGTCTTGTTGATCTTATGCATGGGACTGTAGCTCAGTCCTGAGCATCTCCTGGTAGGGAAAGGAAAAACTCCTGTCTGAAACTGTAGTTACTTAAGATGGATCAACCATTTGTATTGGTATAAGAGTTGTATTCATATCCCATGTTCTCCTTTAAGTCACACCACTCCATTTCTTCCTATAAAACAGAGGTAGGAAATGTGTGTTTTTCAGATGTTCGAGGGGAAATACATGACTCTTCAGTGAACTAACATGCTTCTCAGTAACAGAAGCATGGCAAGCTCAAGGAAAGGGGGAAAGCACCCAGTTCATTATGGGAGTGTAGCCAACAATGTCAGAAATGCCAAATTCTGCTCTAAATGGCTCTCTATTTCTCTTAGCTCAAACTTCTCCAAGTTAGCATGCTTCAAATAGCAGCATACACCCTGCCTTCATTGACCCCAGACCACATGCCTGTTAAGTACTCTAATCTGGTGCCTGCAAAAACTCTGGCTTCAAGCTCTAGTCATTCTCCCACTGCATACTAGCTGGAGCTGATAGCACTAACTAAAGTCTAACACATGGTTAGTTCATGTGGAAACCTATTATCCCTGTGATTTAAAAAATTCCCCGAGATGTTTTCCCCCCTATTGTGGTCATTTACTGAGTCCCTCCTGAAATACAAGGCAGCATAACTACTCAGTCCTTTTGAGAAAAGAGTGCTAGGTGGACTCCAGAGTGTTGGCATGATACAAACTCATTGGTGCTGTTTTGCAGGCCCCTTCTGTTGCATTGGATAAGTCTTATCCTCACTTCCTCACAAGGGTGGTGAATACTTTGTCCATGCCATCAGAATAGACAGCAAGTTATGCAGCAAGTCTCCACCAAGGTGTCGCTATGTGGAAAGACTCCGTGAGCCACTAATCCCTAAAGATCAACACCTAGTCTTCAGTTGTTATCATAGAAACCTTCATTCCAACTTTCCAAGCATCAAGCACTTCTCAGGTGACTGGAGAGGAAAGAGGCTTGCTATAAATAACCTTTTCTTCTTTCTTTTGCAGGAAAATGCTTCTTTTCTCTCCTAGGGCCTCTTTCTACATTGGCATTTGAAGCCGAGGAATCTTATTTTGTGATTTTCAACTATTATGTCCCTCTGTCCTGGAGAATGGAGTCCTGTGCATCCTTATCTAGGAATAACCCTCATTGTACAGACTCTCAAGTTACTCTGTCCCTGTCTATCCTTCTTTTCTCTCTCTCCTCTCAGCAACAGGAAAACCCTCCAGCTACGTCTGCCAGAGCATCCTTGGACAGGCTGTGGCCCCTAGCACAGGTGAGTCTACTAAGACTGGGCCACTGACTACCCTCATAGTTGTGATATTCAACACTGGATGGAAATATCTGCAGTGTAGGCAGCTTAAAATTAGCAACAGCAGTAGCAGAGAAAGCAGTGCTGGAGACTGGCCCTTTGGGTGAGAAAATGGCAGCCTTTTCAGCAGGAAAATTCACATTTGGTTGGAAAATCCATGATTGCAATGGTAAATTTTGCCACTTGTGGCCCATGGATTGTACAGCTCGATCCTAAATGATATGATATCCCATCCTATAAGTTTTCTATCTGTCCTCAGTATTTAACTCGAAGCACCCGACAGTGTTTGAGGTGCGGTTGGAGGACGAAAATGGGATAGATTTCTTTCTGGGATCAGCTACAACCCCTGAATCTCACCCAGAATGATTCAGATTCTTCTGTCACTTGTTGACTTTTACCTTTTATATTTACCTTGTTGTGTTGTTGTTGACATCCACATTTGATTTTTTTCAAAATTTACCTTTGTAAGTATGACACGGTTATAATGATGCCTTCCAGTGAGCCTTCACACTCCAACCAGGGTTGTAGAAGGTTTGGAATGGACTGTGGATGTTCTACATAACACTAGCAGAGATGTAGGGGCACAAACAGAAGCTAGGGTGATACTCCGAGCTATAGGAGTTGGAGGAAAAACCTAGGAAATAAGACAGGAAACAGTTTGCTACAGGAGAATGAAGGATATAAAGAGGGCTTTACTGAGATGGGGTGGGCAGGGTAGAAGACAGGAGGACTAAACTGGAGGAAGATAGATGAGGTACAGGAAAAGAGGAGAGTAAAGATAAAAGATCTGTAGGAGGAAGAGGAAGTTTAAATTGAAGCAAAGCATGCTATTTATATACTGCCCCATAGCACTTAAAGCTCTTTATGGATAGTTTACAGTTTAATTAGGTAAGCTACAGATTGTCATCCCAGCAAGTTGGGTACTCAATTCACTGACCTCAGAGAGATGGAAGGTTGAGTGAACCTCAAGCTGGCTATGTGGGATTGAACCCAGGTTGTGGGCAGCATTTCGGTTGCAGTACTGCAGTTCAACTACTGTGTCACAAGGCTTCATAAAAGAAGCAGAGGCAGAAGTAGAGAATGCCATCTGCAGAAGTGAAAGAGATCCCAAAGACAGAAGGGGGAGAAAAGAGAGGTGAAAATAACTGAACCAACCACCCTGAAGCCCAATCCAACCAGAGGGAGACCCTTGGACTGCAGATGTGGTGTAAGTAGAATGGGAGAATGCTCCAATAACTACTAGGCAGAAGTTTGTCCAGAGGAAGAGATCCCAGGAGAGTGGAACTATATATACAAGGAATATCTCTGGTGAGGGGTTTGGTTGCAGTTCAAGTTTCCTAAAGGGGAAGCCCTCAGGTGTGAAAGCAAGCTGCCCCCAAGGCTATGATACTGGGGAGAGAGGAGGAAGGCACAGCGGGTGAAACGACTTGCTTCAACCCGAGATAGATGCTGGTGGGAGACAAGGGACGACATATGCCCATCCACGGGGTGGAGCCTTTGACAAACAGGTGTCATCATGCTGGCCCTCAGTGTGGGCATATTGACTTTTCCTATGACAGACAAATGTGACTTACCAGAGTTCTAGCAGAAAGGCTGAACCAACAGAAAGGACTGAGGACCCAATGAAGGCAACTGGGTCCTCCAGTGGAAACTCTACTCTCTTGGTGAAAGAAATATGAGATCAGCCTGCGGTGAACAAAAATGTTGGGTCCTCCAGTAAGGCCAGGACTAATTGTTGGATTGATCAAAGATGGATGTTTCAATTAAACCCATTTAATTGTTTCCGTCTTCAACGAGACTGGGGGATTCCAGCCCCAGCCCACCCCTTTAATGGTGTGCCAGAGGACCACATTGAAGACTCCAACACGTCACGTCCTCTGGCTGATGTCCCTCCTTTCTGGAAGCTGCTTGCCCAATCCCAGCCTTGCAGCATATCCGGGGCTTACTCCTTCTCTACCAGTGGAGCCCCCACATGGCAGCTGCCATTGCCGGGTCCCCCTCCATCCTTGTCAGCATCAACGTGGGACCCTTGTATGTCAAGGTCCTGTCCATAAAACCCATTTAATTGTGTCCATTTTCAGTGAGTTGTATTGAAATAGATATAGATAAGGGAACCAAAATGAGTTAGTCATGGGCTGTCAGGGGTCACAATATTCTTCCTGTTTGCATTAGGTATCTGTATTAGGTATCTGGCTTCAAAGTCAGAAGTTGGGAGTTCAAATCCCCACTGTGTCTTCTGAGAGAAAACCCAGCCTGTGTAACCTTCAGGAAACTACACAGTTCCAGAGCATTCCCAGAAGATTATGGTAAACTAGTTTTGAGTAACCTGTATCTTTTTTAAAAAAAACCTGGAAAAGGTAAGCATAAGTCAGAATAATTCATTAAGTTTTCTTTGTTGTTTTAAAGCTATAGCATAAGCCTCCTTAAATTTTGTTTGTTAGAGTGGATAGGTGGGATAAAAGAGCAGGCAGGCAGAGAGACAGACAGACAGTCTGTATTAGATATTTTATATCATATAAATAAATGGTTACCATGGCAGCCCTTCTCTGCTTTTTTCTTTTCTTTCAAATAGCATGTCAAGATGACATTTGCAGATAGGAAATGGTGCCCAGTTTGAAATCCATTAACTTAATTTTGTGCTGTCAAGTCAATTCTGACCTATCTATTATCCCACCAAAACAGCAACCAAAATGTGGAAGCTGGTTTGCATAATTATCTCAGAGCCACAGCCCGTGCTGGCTGAGGGATTCTGTGAACTGTATTCCAAAAACTAATTGATTTGCTCTAGGATTCTTGCTGTAATACAAGATCTGAATTAACAATATTTATCAGACTCTGTGGTAAGCTATTAACATAATCATCATTCAAATCTGTGCTCTTGATGTAGTGGGAGAAACTGAAAGCATGCAGGATGAAATGTATTTTTCCCAGAATATTGAGGAAATTAAAGGGGCATTTAAACCTAGATTAGGAATGCTGAATGACCAACAAGGAAGCACAATTTTCTGACCAAGATCAAATAAATAGAAGTTGGAAATAGTACATTAAAGACCTGTACAGAAGAGAGCAAGAATACAGACTCCTTTGAAGAGGAATCCTATTTGTGCAGAGGAATCCTATTTGTGCTGCAGTTCCAGAAAGTAATGTGAAAGCTCCTCTCAAATCACTGGGGAGAAACAAAGCACTGAGATCAATATAGTTCTAATGTGAATGGGGTACTGGGAGAACTATTTCAAGCCACAGAGATAGAATCTGTCCAATTACCAACAAGAACATGTGAACAAATATGGAAAACAGAACAATGGCCCACAAACTGCAAATGTTAATGATACATTCCAATTCCCAAGGAAGGAAATGCCAAGAATTACAGTGACTATAGGACCATTGGTCTAATTTCCCAACTTTAAAGAGAGAGATGCAAAATGAAAACTTTATTTAGAACAGAATTCAAATACATCTCATCCTCACATAAAATTGTGTCCAGGTGATAACATGTGCCTGTTGGATCTGCTGTCAGGTGCTGCTGTGTCCTTCTCTTCTTAGGATCATTTTTCTTTAATCCAGACTTGGCGCCTGCTAAGAGAAAAGTGCTCTGCAGCCCTTAAAAACAGAAGACTGTCTTCTGTAGTACCTGGAAAGAAGAATGATGAGTACCTGGAGGGAGGTAACCAAAGAACAAAAGACATTAGCATCAAGAATTACAAAGTGAAGGAATGTGATTCTGGCAGAAGGCAGCACAGTCCAGATCTCTAAGTACCTACTGAGTCCCTGTTGGCTCAACTGTGTGAATGCAGCAGGCCTGACCATGTGCTGGCTCACAGAGATAACATTGTGTGTGGAAATTGGCATAAATCCTTTGGAAGTCCTTTTACAAGAGACTTGCAGCTTTCAGGCCACAGTTCAGCTTATCCCCTCAAATTCCTTATGACTCCATCGATGTTCCATAATAACTTTGCACCACACCCAGAAAATTTATTGCATCATTATACTTTGCTTTTCATCTACCATCATCTTGTTCCAAGGCAGGCTTTCCTTCAAAGACATTAGAAGCTTCCAACACTTTAACAAGCTTGTATCTTGGAGTCACATGTTGTAAACTTATTAATAAAAAAACATGTAATCCTCTATACAGTACTCATGGATAAAATCAAGATATAGCACTCGATAATGGAAACTTCTAAAAGAATTTCTGCTAACTGTTCTTGTTTGCCAGTTTACAGTCACAATACATTAAGATTATATACAGCGTGGATTAAATCTTTTATGTTCGGAATAATGATATTTACCACAGCCTTGATACCTTGCAGTATTTTTTCTGGAGCTTTTCCTGTTACATCATGAATTCAAAAGGGTCTTCTTAGTGTTTAGGTACTATGATGCAGGTGGCCTCGGTCAGCAGGTGTTAATGAACAAAACAAGAGTGCCATGCAGGCAACTTCTTAAGTTACCCTCAAATGCAGTGGAATATGTGGTCAGTTTAAAATGTTATAAAAGATTTTTAACTCCCAGTATGATCAGTATTTGGATACAGACTTGTGGGGAGTGCCATCTTAACCTTGAACAATGCAAAAGAATGAAGGTTAAAATAATGGACGGGGAGAGGAAATTTTCATGTTGGCCAGCAGAATTGCCTGCTTCGCATCACATCTTCCTTTTCTGCAGCCTGCTAGAATGACAGCTGATGATGACAGCTGAGGGATAGGGGAGCCTTCAAGGAGCTGGAATTTTTGTCAGGCATTCGCAGGTAAAATAATCAGTGTTGTGTTGCTCTAAGATAAGACCTCTTGGCAGATGATTGTCAGCAATCTGTATCATTCAGGGCCATAAGCACATCCACAGGACAGTCATATCAGTTGTTTGCCACTTTCCTGTTATGGCTTCGTCCTGTGGTATCCTGGGATTTGTAGTCTAGTAAGGCACTTCCAGGCTGGCTGAACCAATTGATACCATGTTGTGGTTATTGGGCCTGAAAACATTAAGCATCCATGCCATAAATCTATGCTGACAAGAAAGCATTCATTTAATTTTTGTCAAATGTGTGGTGCTTGCAAAAGCGTTAAGATCCCTAGAATCCATAGGTCTCATTGCCTATAGTATCATGAAGAATCTGAACAGCTCTCATCTTCTATTTTGGTGCTAAACAGCTGAGAACAGACCAAGAATTCTATGCTATGTACAAATAACAGCTTTCCCTTTTAAAAATACCCTAAAACCAGCTCTACCTTAGACCCCAGCAAATGTGCTATCATATATCCTATTGGGTTCAGGCAACCTGATATACCACCTATATCTGGGAGAATGATTAACAACTGAGCATATTTAGTGTCATCCCCTGGTGCATTTTTGGAATGACAGACGATGAACAAAGGCTTACAAACCCCTTTGATCAGTCACTGAACAGTCATAATCCATGTGCTCTCTATGTTAATCCAGCCATTTATTTCCATCTACACTTCCATTCCAAATTTACTCAGTTGATTTTTCTGCAAACCCAGTCACTCAAGCTGTATAAAATCAATTGTGCCATAGTTCTGATGTCAATTAAGAAGCAATATTTGCAATGGAAACTTATGTATATTAAATCAAAGTTTGACAAAGGATTTTAAAGGATTTGTGGTAATAATAAAAGTGGCCTCGCCTCTGAATAGAAATGGCAAGCACAGAAAAGGTAGAATATAAAAATCTTGAAATGAGAAATGTAACGAACGGGTGCAGAATTTCAAACTGACAGTCGGGTTGTTAGAAAGCCTAACACAGCTGTCAAAGCAAAGATGGAAAATGTGCCACCCATTTTTTGCTACCTGTGTGTGTGTGTGTGTGTGTGTGTGTGTGTGTGTGTGTGTGTGTGTGTGTGTGTGTGTGTGTGTGTGTGTGTGTGTGTGTGTGTGTGTGTTGCACAAGGCCACATGCACAGCTCCAGACTTCTGAAAGCTGCCCACATCTAGATTATAGTCTTATAGGAAAATGTGATTTAAAGTTTTTATACTGTACAGTAAATGCTCTAAGATTTGGAGAGCCAATGGCTGTTTTCTACAGAATGGAGACCTGGAACAACAGAGCATGGACTGAACGGGAAAAAGGGAAATGGAAAGCAATAAAGTCAAACCCTTCCCATTACGTCCAAACAACACCATACTGTATCTGCAACTGAGAAGTTTGTAGCCTTCTTTTAAAAAAAAGTGGGGGGAGGGACAGCTGAACAATGAAGCAAATTCCCTGTGTTGACACCCATCAGTGGAAGTTCAGGAGTGAACAAAAAGACCAAGATACTTTAGCTTTAGGTCCTTCGGTTTAGGATGATTAAATACCCCTCCAGAAAAAAACACCACCCACCACCACCACCTCCTTTCCTTTCCAGGCTGGGAGAATCCAGTTCCACCCCTACAGCTCTTGCATTCTCTGCAGCTTTCGTCAGGAGATTCCACTGGGAATGGATGGTATTTTATCAAAACTATTAGGAGGTGAAGCAGCAAGTGATAAGGAGGTGTTAAAAGTCAACGGGGATGTGCTGTTGGTGAAGAATGAAGCTAGGCTTCTGCACCCTTGGCAGTCTGACCTTCCCTAGCCTGACGTGCTCTGCAGGAAGTTTTCTTAAAGAATACAGTCCAAACTTCTCCCTTCCAGGGTGGGGTTGGCATCATTGCCAAGGGGAAAGGTTTCAAAGCATTGAATTTCTGTGTGTAGGCAAGAGGCCTAGTAGCCAGATGGGTGGTATATAAATCTAATAAACAAACAAACAAGTGAGTGTGGGTGGTCCAGCATCCTGTTACTTACACCCTTGAGTATCTTAATAAGATGACTATCCATGGTGAAAGACTGCCAGTGAAGAACTGAGCACTTGTTTTTCTTGTCGGACTGGTATTGCATGGCCTGGGACATGAGAAGAAGACAATTTGCCACGGAAATTTACACAATAAGAGTTATATTGGCATTACATAGGTGATAGGATTCTGGCTGTCATTTTTTTTTTTTAGTGCAAGCAGAAATTGAAAGTAATTATGTTAGCAGAGTGTGGCAAGGTGGTAAAGTGAGTTTAAGGCTATGAATGAGGAATAATCACTCAGGATTGCCAAGGGTCTAAGGTCTAAGGTATAGGGTAAGGTTCTAAGAGCAAAATTCAGGTGAACACGGGATAAAACCAATATGTGAGTACAGAAATGCCTATAGTTGGCATCTATGTCTTCAGGCACGCTGAATACCAGCATGGAGGCATGTATACAACTGGTCCTTTACTGCAGGCAGAGGAGAACAAGGAACATTATGGAAGAAGTGACTTAACAGAAACAATCTATATGTGGTCCCAGAAAAACAAGAGAACCTAATCTTCTCCCCAGTTCCATCTGTCTATCCAGCTATCCATCCTTCTCTTGTTACTCTAAACATAACTATGCTGCACTCATTCTAACAGCAAGGCCCATGGAGTGCCAAAATATCAGCAACAGACTAGGGCTGAGAAAGCAAGTTCCGTACCTCCTCTGTGAAGAATCTGGAATAGTAGCATATCAACCCCGTGACACGTTATCTTCAACAGCAATTGTAAATGCAAAATAAAGCTTCCAATCTACTACAAAGTGTATGTGTGTGTGTGTGCCTGCGCGTGTGCAAAACAGGGTGATGCTCTGTCAAAGATTTAGTGTTTCAAGCCTTGTCCTTGTAAAGGTCAATTAATGCAAGGGTGCCTGGAGGCAAGTATGATTCCCACATGATCTACAACCAAAACTATACATAAATTCAATATATTCTGCCTGTACTCTTGTTGCAGCCCTGGGGGACAGGGGACACTTTTCAGTGTCAAGCAAGAAAAAATGTATTTGGGGCCATTTGTAGCTGCTGTTACATCTCTAAGAGTTTTGCGATTTAGCCCAGAGTGCAAGTCAAGCTAGGAATTGATGCTAACCCATTTGTGGCATGCAAGGCTTCCAGCAGGGTGACCATTCCTTTTTCAACATCCAATATAGACAGTCTGGCTGCCTGAAAGTGGACCTCTTTGACAGGTGGTTGTTCCTTGAACATACTATGGGTGGGTGGCGGTGGTGGGGGGCGGCAGATGGCAGGGGACGGCGATGGGCAGGGGGTGTGGGCAGTGATGGGCGCAGGGGCGGTGGGCGGGCAGCGATGGGTGGGTGGGGGGACGGATGGCGGTGGCCAGCGGCGGGGGGTGGCAGCAGGCTGTTCAGCACCCTCTCTCCATTTTGGCGCCCTAGTCAACTGCCTAGTTTCGCCTTAATGGAAGCGCTGTGCCATACATTAATCTGTATTTCAACAGAGGAAACAGCTTAAATGTTCAGAAGCAACAACTGAGCACTGCCATTTCTATCACTCAGTATTTTCTTCCTGTGACGGTCACCTCACACTGCTTAATGACAAGGCCGGTCTCAGATGCAGTCAAAAGAACTAGAATTCATTAAGGTACTCACGGGTAACTATGGTCCTACACAGATACTTCTACATTGTGTAATGATGAGTCGAGTTCTGATAGTAATCAACTATAACCAATTTCATTCAGTTAAAATTCTTAGCAGACAACTCACCATTATCCCTCATAAAAGGAAGAAGCAAAGGAAGAGATGGCCATGTCAATTCATGGGGTTGTGAGACAGCACTGGGCAATAACTCTACTAGAATTAATCAAAACATCACAAAAATATATAGAGCTTTAAACTCAAATGTTTGCACACTTCTGTAACAGTCCTAATTAAGGCATTTCTCAAATGTGGATTTTGGTTTATTATTCTGCAAGAGAGTAGGCTATTGCTGGGATAAGAGTCAGAAGAAACACTCTGGAGAGACGACTATTATATGCAGAGACTATTATATGAATTTAGAGGTGATAGTGCCCCTGTTTTCTGGTCTCAAACTCAACCATATCACTAATCATATAAAAACTATCAGACAATAGAGATCTTGTAGATAGGGCAAAACTTCCCCCCACTCAGCGTCTAGGCAGGATATTGATTAGAAGGTCATTCTTTATTGCTCTACTATTGTTCAGTTCACTACCTCCTGCCATGGGAAACCAGCAGATCTGGTCTGCTGTTAAATGCCTTCTTATCAACAAAGCACATATGGAAACTAAAGATTGGTAGGGCATATAGAAGACAGCTTTATCTGAGATGCCATTACACACACAGTACTACTGAGTTCATACTTATATGTTTGGCCTTGTATACCCCAGCCAAGCATACAAGCTCATTTCTTCACCTGCTAAAATATGGTCCAAAATATGGTCCACCTGCTAAAATATGTTCCAAAACTAAACTTACTAATAATTGGATTATTTTAATCACAAATAAATATAACCATTATGATATGTGTCTATTTTCCAAGCCAGCGGAGAAATTTTAAAAATTAGCCATAAATAATCTATATTGAATATACATACTCTCTCCAGATACCATCCTCCCCCCTCCCCCCGGATTAAAATCAGTGATTATTTCCCCCAAAATATCTGTGAGTCCTGAAGGAAAAGCAAGTAATGCCAAGACTGCAATAAGGAAGGGGAGAACTACCCACATCTTAAAATGGTTAGACTGCCAGGTAAGTCTAACATACATCCCATTGCACAGAAAACAGGACTAGTAGGATGTAACTTTATGGGCTTCAGACTGGAAGTGGCTGAAGCAAAGTGAATGTAAATGTTGTGTTGTTGATTTTGTACTAACACAGTCCTTTGCACGTTGGAAGAACAGACAACATCAGTTTGATGTTACTATACTCTATACTGTAACAACTTGATGTTAATTGCCCCAACTGCTCTTGAAGTTGCTCCTTACTGCATGAAAATTATTTGATATATGTATTAATTCTTTTGCGGTTCTTTTGAGACAAAGGAAAAAAACATATTTAAACATATTTAAAATAGAAAGTAAGACTTAACAACCATTCTTTTCCCAGAAGGAGCAATAAGTGGAACTTTTTCAGAGTCAATGTTTATGCAAAAAGATGTCACAGTCTTATCTAACTTGATGGCCTCCAACTGTACTGACGGACAACTGCCATCAGTCCCAGACAAACTTAGCACTAACATTTCTGGCAAGAATGGCATCTTTCAAACTATGCAATGCAGAACTCTAGCTGGTGAACTTCACATTCAATACAAGTCCAGTGAAAATCCAACAAAGATGAGGAAGAATTGATGAAGTTTAGATGGGAGAAACACCAAGTATTTTTCAAGTTAAGAGTACAACTTGGGAAGAATGTTGAAAGGTTGAAAAGTGGAATGTGACCGATTGTTTTAATATCTTGGCCCAGATAGGACTTCACATTGGTTTTTATTAGAAAATTTCATTGCAAAGAGCGATTTACAAGGAACTCCTATGTACATCTACTCAAAAGCACTGAGTTTGTGGCTTACTCCCAGTTAAGTCTGCGTAAGAGTCTAATTTGCAAGTTTAATTGCTAAACCAGCTCACAGTCTTATTGCTTGCCATTTTAGTGTCTAATAACAATCACAGGGATAATTATTCAGGTGGGTTGCAGAACCACCCGACATTGCTATCAAACTTCAAAATGTGGTCAGAAGAACAAGACATTTCAGAAGAAATCAAGGGTTTCATAATGTGTCTTCCTACTGCATTTAAAGAATCCTGTAGCTCTTTACTGCTATAGCACATCTTTACAAATATCTGTCTTGAATAACCCTGAGAGTCTCATGATCAAACATGTGGCTTGCAATGGATATTTATCATCAGAGATGTGCAATGTATTCTTTCAGCAATCCATTAATCTTATGTCTGATACCAGTTATAGGCTAAATTCTTCACATCAAATTGCTGGTTTCTAGATGTAGGATATTGTTCTTCTGTACCCATGATTCAAAATGCTAGGAAATGGCCTAATTTTGCAGCATAATATCATGCCCATGTTGACAGAGGGTAAAATAATGCCAAACCTTGCATAGCAAAGGGCAGCCAGAATGTTGACAATGCCAATGGCAGCAGTCAAGATGGTCAATGAATAGCCTACTTGGCTTACAACCATTCACACTTGTTGAAAAACTACCCTGACAATTGCTTTGTGTTTGGGTGAAGTGATTAATTGATGAAAATAAGGAGTCAGCTTCTAGGATTTCCTTTGTATGCTGTCACTTTGCGAATATTAATGAGTTGAAGCAGTAACCCTGTAGTGAGCACAAGAGGATACATATGCTACTCACAACTTCCAACAGAAACTTCTCTCATGTAGAATCATCCCAGGAGATGAGCACACATGATGTGCACCATGGCTGCTGGGAAAAGGAAAGACATAAGAGCAGCTTGGATGTGGCTGCAATCACTCTGTACCAAAATATTTTGGAGGGCTGTTTTTTGGATTTAATGAAATGGAAAAGCAAAAGTGTGAGTAGGTTCAACATATACAAGGTAGAAACATACCACAGCCTTTGATCTCTGTTGCCACGGTCATTTCACAGAATGCAGACTAAAGACTTCTTCCATTTTCAAGTTCTAAAAAGAGTCTTGTGGTGTGATGGTTACACTGCAGTACTGCAGCCAAGACTCTGCTCATGACGCAAGTTTGATCCAAACAGATTCTTGTAACCAGCTCAAAGCCTGACTTGGCCTTCTGTCTTTCCAAGGTTGGTCAGGGAGGAGACAAAAATATTAGGAAAGACTGCACTGTTGGTATGGAAGTTACGGTGTTTTTTTAGATGTGAAGTGTCTTTCTAGCCTCCCCACTCAACACCTATTGGCAGCAGGCATTAGGGCTCCCTGTCTAAATGCAAAGCTGCTTGTATTATTTGTTTCCTTCCCTCACAATTCTTGTCTGTCTCTCCCTGGTGATCTTTGGAAGACTCCCCCAGCCCACCAATTTCATGCTTTGGCCCTTAAATCTTAAGGAATGGGGTGGTGCTGATTTGCCAGCCCTCATTATTCTCTTCATGTAAATACCTTTATCGGTACCCTTCTGTTCTCACGGAACTTCAACCCTCACACCAAAGCTGAACTACTAATATGTCATTATTGAAGGACCCATTTCCCAAATGATAAGCTTCAATTATTTAAAAACACAAAAATGTTTCAAAACACATTCAATATCTGTTTTCTCCCTTCTTGGCTCTGGGCAAGGGGAACAGTTGAAATCAGCCTTTTCTGAGTGTAAAGCTTTGAGAGTGCCCTGGGATGTACTTTCTCCCAGCGCCACCATAAATATCCCGCTTGCTGTTCTAACCATGTATAATTTTGTGTTAAATTGACATTTCTGTCCATAACATCGCGTGCTACTCTTGACTTGTTGACAAAACTTGCAAACAACTGGGTGCTTTGTTTTAAACTAGTCTTAGTTTCCTTTTGATGTTGGAAGAACCAGTGGGATGTATTGCTTTAGGGACACCAAATCGTTTTCTGAAAGGTTCTGCAGAGCCCACATGAGGATCACATGCAGGACTGATTCTCCACAAGCAAACACACAAACCCTGCCTGAAGAAAGGTGCCAGGCTCCCCCTCTCCCCTCCACCCTTCCCATCTGTAAAAGTCTTAACCGCCCTGCCCATGTAATTTCTGTCTTCCTAGCCTATATTTTCACATTGCTCTCCTGGCAATGTTTCTTGTCATTGAATCAGATTATACATGTGAGAATTGGTTTGAAGAATGTGCTTAAATTAAAAAACTGATTGGCCATATAATCATGATACTGTTTTTACTTAATGAAACATTCTGTGCCTCCATCCATAAAATGCTCATGTCAAAAAACAGCCTCATCAGTTTTAGCCCTGGAATGAACTGGAATAATCTCAACAATACTTCAGGAGTCGGAACATGATGATGATGATGATGATGATGATGATGATGACGACGACGACGACGACGACGATGATGATGATGATGATGATGGCAAGATCCAAAAACTATAGGGAATAGACCTAAAAGAAAAACAGCAATATCTTAAAATCATTATCAAGTGATCACAGTTATCAACACCCTTAAATACTAGAAGCAAATAATCACCTGCATACAAAAGTTAAACATTTCATCCCAGGAGATTTTTTTTTTCCAAAAGCAATATTATAAATGGGGAAATGCAACCAAAGCCATAAGTACATGGGCAGCCCCAGTAATTAGGTACCCGGCTAGAATAACAGACTGGGCCCAAACTATATTTTAAAGATTAGATCAAAATTAGATCAATTTTTTAAAATTGGATCAAAAACATGGAAATTAAGGAGCATGCATCATACACTACATCCAGAAGTGATATGGACAGATTATATTTAATACAGACATTGGAGGTTGTGGACTACCCCAAATACAATAGGTAGTAGAGGAAGAAAATAGAAGTCTAAATGATTATATTAATAAAAATTTAAAGCATTGTAAAAAGAAAACATCTTGAAAGTAACAGAAACAAAAGTTGAATAAAAGAAATGTCAATTTGAAGATAGGTTAAGCAGCTTGAAAAGTAAACCACTGCAAGGACAGTATCTGAGAGAAATTGGTGGTAATTATGACAATTTAACTGATGGTAAAATATGACAATTTAATTTTGGCATGGTTAAAACTGAGGGTCTTCAAGAAAGAATCAGAAGATTTTATTTTTGCTGCACAAGAACAAGGGCTCCAAGCTAATGTAATGAAAACTAAAATTCAAAGAATTAGTGTAAAAAGCAATCTTGACATGATAGAATTGCAAAATCAATACACTAGTCATTGTGTAAAATATATAATCTGCTAGCATCCAAAAATCGGGAAATTAGGTAGAAAATGTGTCAGAAAATTAAGTTTTGGGGGCACTGTCAGATTCAATTGACATAAAAACAAAAGAAAGGAGAAATATCTGAATAATTCACAATGCAATTCCAGGAATAATTAGAAAAATTAACTAAAAGCAGACACAATAGAAAAGATTTGCTTGTGGATTGAAACACATTTCAGTGGTCCCTGTAGTCATTGTGGCATTGGGAACAATGCCACAGAATAATTATAATCAGCAGCAAATCTTTGATATAACACCAAGAAAGCTACAAAAACCAGTGACATTAGGAAGAGCATACACACTTGACTAATATTTTACTGTTATTTAGGCTTCTGGTTGAAACTTGCATCTGTTTTAGCAAATCAAAGTTAAAGACAATGTCTTACTACTACTACTACTACTACTACTACTACTACTACTACTACTACTA
>JAHTLZ010002346.1:9288-20865 GCA_023846285.1 Phrynocephalus versicolor
GTGTGTGTGTGTGTGTGTGTGTGTGTGTGTGTGTGTGTGTGTGTGTGTGTGTGTGTGCGCGCGCAGGCGGGTCAATGTGGTCCGTCTGGGCTCGTCTCCCTTCCTCCCCCTGCTCTCTCTCCTTGCTTTCTTTTTTCTCTCCTCCTCCCTCCCAAGTGGTTTTGGAGCTGGGGAAGGGCGGGCGTGGAGGAGTGCATGCCCCCGCCCTTTTTTGGAGGAATTGAGGGCCGGGAGAAAGCGATCTCGCACCAAGAGCCCTGTGAAGTGGACAGTTGCAGGAGAGGGGGAAAGTGTGTGTGTGTGTGTGTGTGTGTGTGTGCGCGCGCGCGCGTGCGCGCAAAGGCAGGTGTGGTCCATCTGGTCTCGCCTCCCTTCCTCCCCCACCTCTCTCTCCTTGCTTTCTTTTTTCTCTCCTCCTCCCTCCCAGGTAGTTTTGGAGCTGGAGGGGGACGGGCGTGGAGGAGTGCATGCCCCCCCGGGCCACGGAAAAATTGTCGAGCATTTGCCGGTCCGTGGCGAAAAAAAGGTTGGGGAGCACTGGGCTAGTGGGTTGCACCTCTGGGTGCCTCTCTGACCCACTAAGAAGACAGTCTGTGACGTATGGGTAAGGAGTCAAGGATTAGGGTTAGCGGGTTAGGGGGCTAGGGCAAGTTTTAGGGGGCTTTTTGGCACATCCCAGAAGTCTCCATGGCCAAGTGGCCATGCGATTGGTGGGATGGCTCCAAAAATTTGCATGGTCGTCCACTCCCACATGGCTGGCCATGGCCACTCGGCCAGCCCATCATTGCGCAGGTGTAAAAAAAATAAAATAAAATAAAATCAATGGAGGACAGAGGAGGAGAGGAGAGACATTTTGTTGCAAGAAAAAACCCACTGCTACTGTGAAAAATCGGGTTTCTGTTGTGCTTGTGTGTTTTTGGACCACGATTTCAAAAACAATATTGCGTTCGCCGCCCCATTTTGGATCCCCCGCCCGCACCGCATGGCATGGCGAGTCCGGCTGCCCAGGACGGGGGGGGGAGGCGGGACTCCCCTCCAGAAACCACCCCTTCGGTAGGTGCTCTGCGCCCTTAGTCAAGCAGGCATTTTTCCGCCTGCTTTTTGGCCCGGGAATGGGTGGGGGGAGAGTTTAAAAGTTTTTTCCTGCGCCGTCCGTGCCGCTTGAGCCGGCGGCGAGACTCGTGCCGTGCGGCTTGTTACTGCTGCGAGCCTGCGGCGAGTCCCACCAGAGCAGCCCAGGACGGGGGGGAGGCCGGGACCCCCCCTCCAGACCAGAAACCACCCCTCCGGTAGGTGCCCTGCGCCCTTAGTCAAGCAGGCATTTTTCTGCCTGCTTTTTGGCCCGGGAATGGGTGGGGGGGTTTAAAAGTTTTTTCCTGCGCCGTCCGTGCCGCTTGAGCCGGCGGTGAGACTCGTGCTGTGCGGCTTATTGCTGCTGCGAGCCTGCGGCGAGTCCCACCAGAGCAGCCCAGGATGGGGGGGAGGCCGGGACCCCCCCTCCAGACCAGAAACCACCCCTCCGGTAGGTGCCCTGCGCCCTTAGTCAAGCAGGCATTTTTCCACCTGCTTTTTGGCCCGGGAATGGGTGGGGGGAGAGTTTAAAAGTTTTTTCCTGCGCCGTCCGTGCCGCTTGCTTGTGCTTTAATTGCGGCGGCCGGCGGCGAGACTGGGCTTTTTGCTGGCTGCGAGCCTGCGGCGAGTCCCACCAGAGCAGCCCAGGACGGAGGCGGGGGAGGCCGGGGACCTCCAGAAACAACCCCTCTGGTAGGTGCCCTGAGGCACGGCAGGCATTTTTCCGCCTGCTTTTTGGCCGGGAACCGGGTTTTTTAACTTTTAAAAACTTTTTTTCTGTGCCGCGTGGCATCGCGCGATCGCGCGATGCAAGTAACGAGCACGACAAATCAGACCAAAATTGTTCGTTCGTCGGTTCGAGCTCGAAGTCTGGCGGAGTAATTCCTGTTACCGTTTCCGTAGAGTAACGGAACCGAGTAACGGAAACGGAAACGGGAATACCGCTAAGTCGTGCCCATCTCTAGTAATGGAATATAAGTTTCATACCAAATATTCATTGGCTGTTGCATGTGGGTATATTTGCATGCAAGCTCTGTTGTAAGAATTCCTAAATAGACAGAAAACAGACACTAGATCTGGGTGAGGGTGGGGAGGGGAGGGGGAAGGGGGAAAAGGGGGGTTCATTTGAAGTTGAGAGAGTGGGAAAGTGGGAGGAAAGGGAGTTGCAGGCATTTTTTTTGCCTAGCATCTTGTGGTGGAAACTGGGTTTGTTGGTGATGGAGAAAAGAAAGAGATAGAGAGAAAAATGATGGTATAGAAGTGTTATAGTGAATGGGCTGTTGGATGTAGGTACATTTGCAAGCAGTGATATGGCTTAAATTATAGAAGTTTCAGAGATAAGGTAAGATAAGATAAATCTTTATTGATCCCACACCTGGGGAAATTTACCATGTTAGTGTTTCCAAGAATTGCAGGCAAAAATCAAAGAAAAACAAAACAAAACAAAAGACACAAAACATGTGGTACCTTAAAGACTAACTTTCATATTTTAATGTAACGTTTCGTGGACATGTCCACTTCTTCATACATATAGCAAACATATAATCCACAAAATGTTACATTAAAATATGAAAGTTAGTCTTTAAGGTGCCACATCTTTTGTGTCTTTTCTTTGGCTTAAATTAAATTAATTTTAAATGATATGAATTAGACTATCTGCTACAGGTACTGCACAAAAGGGGGGGACTATTCACTCATTTGGTGCAATGTAATTAAGTCAGTCATAGACGATTGCAAAAATGGAACCAAGGACAAGTAATTAGTCAGTCATATCTAGTTTTCTGTAATATCTACTACCAAATGAATGAATGAAGAATACACAGTTCTGTCCTTGATTGATCCTGAGTACTAGAGATGGGCACGACTCAGAAAAAAATTTTCGTTTTCGTTTTCGTTTTCGGCTAGGGTCTGTTTCATTTCGTTTCCGTTTTCATGAGCTAATTTCAAATTTTTTTGTTTTCGTTTCGTTACGTAATGAAAATGAAAAAACGAAAACAAAACCGAAAATTTTTTTGTTTCTCCCCATTTAGCTCCATTATGTGTTTTTCCAGTAACGAAAAACGAAAATTGGCTCAAAATTAGTCGTTTCGTTTCCGTTTTCGGTCCATTTTTGAACCGTTTTTCGTTTTCGTTTCGTTACGTAACGAAAACGAAAAAACGAAAACAAAAACGAAGATACCGCTAAGTCGTGCCCATCTCTACTGAGTACACATCTCTCAGTGGCAGAAGTGCTCTTTTGGAATTCATTAATCTTATCCTAAATTAAAAGCTGTTGTTTATAACTTAATACCAACACACTGAAAGTGTAGGTCTTTCACTTATGAAGCAGTGAGGGACACTTGACAAATGATACCAGTTTACATGGCATTGGGGGATTTCCCCTTTAATTATACTCTGACACCTTATTCACCCCGTTTCACTGATTTAAAATTGTAATTATTAAAAAAAAACTCACTTTGCTTTCCTATGTGTTTCCCTGAAGATGCTAAAATCCATGGCACTTTTTTCATCCTAAAGAAATGCCAGTTATAGATGTGAAGAGAAAGTTCTGTTATTAAGAAAATTCAACATCAGGGCACTATTTAAACCCTTAATAAACTCAGTCAGACTAGTTCAAGTGCCCCTGAACTGTGAGAACGTATATAGCAAGCACTGTTATGCTCATTATTTCTCCCAGCTTCCTTCACATGAGATGTGTTATCAACTGTAGTCACACATAGAAGTGTTATATTGAATGGGCTGTTGGATGTAGGTACATTTGCAAGCAGTGATATGGTTTAAATTATAGAAGTTTCAGAGATGGTAGTCATGTTAGTATTTCCAAGAATTGCAGGCAAAAATCAAAGAAAAACAAAACAAAACAAAAGACACAAAACATGTGGCATGCTTCAGTACAATGCCAAAACATGCTTCGGAACAATGCCAACAAAGGTGCCCTGGAACAAATGGGTTTATTTGCGGGACAAGTTGGCAGAGGGCAAATTGCCGCTAAATATCAGTGCTTTCATGTGGAGGCTGAGGAAACTAGGCAAACCTCAGGTAATGGGATATTTTAAGAACTGCAGCAAATCCTAACAAGCTAATAATACATATCTTCCCCATGCACAGAAGTGACATTGTGTCAGGTTCAGTTAAGTTATCTCCTGTCGTGTCCTACAATGACTGCGGATGTGTCCTAATGCCATTGCATGCAGGACCTGTGCCAAATCACCAAGCTGAAGTGAATCGGACTGTTTGCTTTAAAAGGGAAGATGCTTTTAAAGCAAAAGGGGGAAAGTGGCTTGGGGCATTGTAATCTTGCACGTATCTAATTGCAGACAGGCCCTAATAGGTTCAAAAAGGTTTACTCCCATACCAAATTTCCAGTAAGTCAACTCCTCGGTAGTCTTCACACTTACATGCTCAGCTAACAGAAAGATTCTAGAAATTTATCATCTACTTTATGCAATGTTTGCAGCATAACTTTACATCCAATAAGGATGTGATTTTGCTCTTGGGTCATGTGGCTTTATATCTTCCTTCCCCCTTTCTCTTCTTTTTTGCTATTATCTCAGCCAGATCAAGGGCCCATCTATTCCAGGACTGTCTGGATGAGTAGGAGCTGTCCAAGTTCAGTTAAGATTCTCCCCTGTGCCTTCGTGGAGATGCCAGGAACTGAATTTAGAACCTTCCCTGCTGCAAAATGGGTATGTTTATTGTTGTTTTTTATTATTGCATTTGGTATTGTTGTATTTAGTGACACACACACCCCACACTTTTATTCTGATTCTATTATTGTAAACCACCAAGAATTCTGGTTAGAAGATGGGCAGGATATAAATATATAAATATATAAACACTTATGCTGTTGCATGTTGTTGTTGCTGCTGATGTTGATGTTGTTGTTGATGATGATTTAATTTTTACATTTGATCTAGGGAACAGTTTCATAGCATAATGAAGAGCTAATGATAACAAATAGTATTGGATATAGAAATGGTTTCCAAACCCAAAGGAACAAATTCCTAAACCATCTCCCATCTGGGCACAAACCCAACCCAGATGGTTGCTGTTTCATGTGAGCAACAACACACAGTAAGGGATGAATTCCTTGCAAACAATATAAAGCCCAAGTTACAGAATCATATCATAACATAATTTCCCCAATTGCATTTCATCCTTCTGTGATTTAACTAGTACCTGTATTTATTGCAAGACTGATGAAATTTGGTCTTTCAGCTTTAACTCCTCCTTTTGTTATAATGCCATGCATATTATAATGTATTTTTAAAAGAAAAAAATAAAGTCAAACCATAAATGTGAGCATAAACAAACATCAACAGTATACATATGGCAAAAGGTGAAGGTTCCTTATCTCCTAATGACTATTAAGTAGACTTTGTGAAGTCACACCACAATTAGAAAAAGACACAAGGCTCCCTTTTAGCATTGCTGGGAAATAAGAGAAGCCAGCCACATATTTTTGGCCAAAAGCTTCCACTGCCCGCGAGCTTCTGCATGAGTCAAGAACTGTAGCATCTACAGTTACACTTTGCTGTTAACACAACAGTTAACAGTGTAAGTTACAGTTGCTGGAAGGGGAGCCAGGAGTAGAGGGAAAATAAGATCCATGTCTCTCTGTAACTGACACTCCTATGGAGCCTGGGAAGCTGATGTCATGAAGGTGACCTGTGTTTCCCTCCAAAGGCCGGGATGGTCACGAGTAAAGAATGCTCACAGGGGCTGCTGGCAGCCATTCTATACTTCCGTTGAGCTTTGTGAGAGAATTGATGGGATTATATAACACAAAGCAGCTCTGCACTCACAGTTGTGGCACTCACAGTTTTTTTTTTTTTTTGATTTTAAGAATTTTATTGGGTTATTAAAGGAGGAACAAAAGGAAAGAGTATGGGGGAGAGAAAGAAAAGGGGGGGATACAGTTTTTAAAATTTACATTGAGTATATCAAGCAAAGTAGAAATAGTAATTTAACATATTGATAAAGTTGCCAAATGTTATCACAGTGCTAATAAATTTGTTACTTCTTGCCATCTTTCCCGAAAGATCTCATCATAGTCTCCCTTTAGATAGCCGGAGAGTTTATCGATTTCGATACATTCTCTTATCTTTTCGTGAAGATCCTTCTCTGTTGGCGTGTTTGGTTGTTTCCAGAATTTCGCATACAGTATCCTTGCAGCAACAATTACATGGTGGAGTACATATCTCTGATCATAGGAAATATTTATATCTACTATATTTAATAAGAATAGTTCTGGTCTAAACTCTATCTTAATTTTCAGAGATCTTTCTAAAAAAAAGTTGCCAGATAGCCCAGTCCTCTGAGCCATTGTAGTGGAAAATAACAACAATGTTTTGAAACAGGACACTGCCCTTCTTTCATATAAGCCCAGCATGGATATATTACTTTCTATAGACAAGCTCTAGGAAGATTCTCATTCATCCAGGTGAGGTTATCTGGAAGCTGAATCTCCAGAAGACTATGAAAGTCACAGAGTCAGCTAGATTGAAGAGCTGGTCTGCTTAGGAGCAAAATCTCAGGGGTGTGTGTGTGTGTTGAACTGTAGGAAGAAAAAATAATGGTTGCATGATTGAAGTCTATTTCTGGTGATAATTTAATTATCTGCACAGTTGTACATTCCACCCTGCTGTGTCAACATTAATTGATTTAAGTCAGACTTCCAACTTCGAAATGCCGCAAATAATAAAAATATATTAAGTCGAGTTTTCTCACAGCAGGGCTTTTCTAGGTGTTTTAGACTACAACTCCCATCATGATGAAGCATCATAGAATAATGGGTGTTGCAGTCTAAATCAGCAAAAGGGCGCTGTTGTGTATGGCCTCTTCAGGAGCTAAACATACTGTGTTCTATTTTGCTATTTCTTGCTGCTCCAGAAGGCAGGAACCAAGATCAATGGTTTCAAATCACATCAAGGAGATTTTGATGTTAGGAGCTTTGGAGAGAATTTTACAGTGAGAGATTTTGACCTTAGGGCAGACAGATCTGGAAAGGCCTACACAACATCCACAACTACAGCATTCTAGAGACAGATGCCCCTACAACCTCCCTCTTTAAAAAGCTTTGTTGGAGGTTTTCAAACAGAGTTGGATGGTCATCTGTCATAGATGCTCTGGCTGTGTGGTCATCCATTTCCGTGGATTAGATGACATTTGCAATCTTTTTAAAGTCTATGTTTTTCAACTTGATTCCTCTATCGGGTAAGATACCCTCTTGCATTTGGGTTCCTCCTGCTTATTCAGAGTGGGCTCTCTGAAGGGCTATGAAGACAGAGTGCTTTAAAAGGAGAATGGCTGTCCGATAACCCCTGTGCTGAATGCCACTAGGATGGTAAAAAATGCAATAAGAAGCAGGCAATGGGACTTTTTAAAAATAAGACTGGAGGACAAGAGGGAGTTCTCAGCTGTACACCATCTGAACAAATATAGGCCATAATCAGAGTGATCTAAGTAACTGCTTCCAGCATGAGCCCTCAAAGGAGCTAGCTACTTAACTGCTCACAGACTCAGCAGTAGAGATGGGTACGAAGCATCATGGTCTCCGGTGTGACAACTTTACACTTGATAATTTATAATTCCTTCCTTGCTGTCTTTCCAAGTCTCAGCCTTCTTCTGATTACTTTATTCGTATTTTTATTGTTTGGTTTAATTATGCTTACCAGTTTATAATCTAATCCTAAAAGATTTTTGATATCTCATTACTTCTTCATTTACGTGCAACAAGGAAGCTCCCTGTACTTTGTGGTTGCATTTTATCAACAGGAGATTTGCAAAGGGGTTTCCTAGTTTCTTGCCCTGTGAAAAATAATCTTTCTGGGAAATACCCTTCCGTTGACGTTCGGGTAACATATATAGTTTCACCCTAGAATCAGACATTCTGCAAATCTGCATATTCTGGAGAGAACTAAGCAGGACCATGGAGATTTGGGTTCAAGCCCCCACTGGACCGTGGGAATTTAGTGATGAGGGTGGCAATGCTCACTCCTTGAGCATTTCAAATACTGTACCTTGGGGACTTCCTGTGAGCCAGAATGGGCTTTTATGTGAGAAACATATGATTCTGGCAGTAATCCGATACTAACCTGATCCTCAATTTCCTAGAGTGAGTAGGTTTCTTAATTCTTAGTGTATGTCCCACTGTCTGAGCAGCTATATAACACCTAGTTCTAGCTGGTAGATCTTCAAGTTCATAAAAAGTTCATATTGGTGGTTGTTAGATCTTCAAGTTCACCTTCTTCATAAAAAGTAGATCTTGCAACCCTGATGTTTCTCCAGTCCTGGCACTTGGTACTGATGAAAATCAGAACTTGAAAAAGTTACATTTTGTGAGGCAAGATTGTTGGAGTCATCATCTAAAAATGGAACCTTTCCAAGCTCCAAGCAAGAAATCGATAAGTTCCATTCATTTGTATTACAATTAATCTGGACTGTCGGGTGGTGTATTATGCCTTCACATCACCAACTGTTTAATAGACACTTTTATGCTTGCCCAAGCAATATTGCCAAGGCCTTGGAAGCTGACTGAGGGTATTTATATAGAAGCATTTTTATTGTTCTCATTTTTATGATTTATGGTCCATGATCATGTGAGCCTGCTTTGGAAAGTCATGTTTCCTGCCAGAAGCTCTGTTGTAGTTTGTCATGTTATTCAGCAGTAATGTTACTTGACAACAAGCTCCTGACAAGTGAATGGAATATAAAGAGTTACTGGGAAGAAAGGACAATGTGGAGTGTGTTGATTTGTTATAGTAGAAAGAGAAGAATGATAGAGCAGAAAGATAAGGATAGTATTAGGAGTTATAAATCAGAAAGGATCTACAGGGAACAGTACAGGAAAGCAGAAGCAAAATGGTGTGTATAACTCAGCACATTATCTTCTTTACACAAGCCAGTGGGGTGTAGTGATGCAACCCCCACCTCAAACTTGGCCATGAACATTCACTGGAGGGTGACAGTAGTAAAACCACTCCTTAAGTATTTCACATGCAATGAAAATCCTATTCATGTCTCTGTTAAGTTGATGTGACTTGACACCACATAACAAACAAACATTTTTATGTCTAGCCTTGAGCAGTTCTCTTAGATTTAAGCTCCAATTTCATGGAAATCAATATGAAACAAATTGTCCTCAGGGCCAGCATGGAAACAGGGAGTTGTTCTGTACCTATAGAATAGATTACCCCATCCTGGCACTTCATCAGTCCAATTGTCTTCTCTGTCTAGCAGACTTCCAAGCCCACTCTGCAGGAAGCATGAAAGATGCAGCACAATAGTAAATAACAATTCTTCTCTGGAACATCACTTTTTCATGAAGCTCCCAAAGGAACAGTGTCTAAGGAAGGAATCCTTGCCAAGAGGCAGTTCTCTCTGATTGAGAAGATAAGCATTGCAGTCATTGCAGGCCAGTTTGTGAAAGTAGCTTCATGATTCCAAGAGTCCTGTGCCAACTCGATTCCTTGTCCTCATTTAGATGTTGCGTTTGTCCAGAGGTGTGTATTAAAGGGTGCACATACCCAACTCTACTAGTGAATTTATTTGAAATTTTTCATCCTCCCTTTCTCCTTAAAAAGGTGGCTTGCAACATGTAAAGCAATTAAGTTAACACCAGTGAGTATACAATATTAAAAGGATCAAATGAATACAATAAGGTACTACAGTCCATTTTAAAATCCTCCTGGGCAGCCAGTCATTCAGCAGAAGCTTGCCTGAAGAGAAAAAATTTAACCCACTCACAGAAGGATAGTAAAGATGGGCCAGGCCCATCCTGGTCTCCTGTGGGAGGGAGTTCCAGAGTCTAGGAGCAGTAGCAGAGAAGACCCCATATCCTAGTTAAATGCACCTGCGAATGGTCATAATGGGAGATGGATTCCTTAAGGCAGCCATGTCCAAAGTCTGGCCCACAGGCCAAATCCAGCCCGTTGGACTATTTTGATTGGCCCGCCACTGCCACCAAGGCCTGCTCCTTTCTTGATGGTGCCCACTGGGGCACCCACAGAATGAAGCTGAAGAAGCAGGTGACAGCTTGCAAGGAGTCAGTGGATGGGCTTGCAAGGGATCAGTGGGTGGGGCTTATGGAGGGGTCGGGGTCTGGGAGCAGCCTCCCCCCCTCACATTCTCAGCCACCAAATCTGGCCCTCCTTACAAAAAGTTTGGACACCCCTTTCTTAAGGCATCTCAAACCCAATCCGCTTATAGGCTTTATAGGTTAGAACCATCATTTTGAATTCTGGCTGAAAATGGATCCAGAACTTGTTCAAGTACATAACCAAGAAGGCCATTTTCCCTAGTACACGGCAGGGTTGAGAGCAATGAAGCAAGAACGGAGAAAGCTGGAGAGCAGATGGAGGACGGACTGGACGGCTTTTAATAAGGCTGCTGTTAAAACCCAGACCAAGCGTATGTCCGCGCTATCAGGGAGGCTAAAACATCCTTTTTCTCCCGGAGAATTAGTGAGGCCTCAAACCGTTAGGCGGAGTTATTCCGCATGGTTTGTGACCTCATTAATCCTGGTCTGGTAAGGCCTCCTCCTACTGAGTTCAGTAGCGAGACTTTTGCAGCCTTCTTTAGAACCAAAATTGAGGCCATCCGTGCTGGTCTTGACTCTGGTTGTTCTAGTCTCTCCTCGGCACCCCCTGATGCTGCACCCCCTCGATCTCCTTGATTGGTTGAGTTTGGGCCTGTCTCCTCTTCTGAGTCCTCCAGGGCCCTGGCCCATTGCCAGCCTGCGTCCTCCCCCTTTGATCCTTGCCCATCTTGGCTCATAAATACTGCCGGAAGGAGCATGCCTGAGTGGGCTTCAATTATTTCCACTGCCTCCTTCAGGGAAGAGATTTTTCCCTCTCGCCTGAAGGAGACAGTGGTGAAGCCCATTCTGAAAAAACCTGCCTTGGTGTTGGACGAATTGGCAAATTACCGTCCAATCACCAATTTTCCCTTCATGGGCAAGGTAATAGAGAGGGTGGCCGTGGTCCAGCTACAGTCGTTCCTGGAGGGAGAACGGATCCTTGACCGATTCCAGTCTGGGTTCAGGCCGGGTCGGGGGAATGAGACAGTCTTGGTTGCTCTGCAAGATGACCTCCTCCGGGGGGGCGGGCGACAGGGGTAGCTCTACCCTGTTGGTCCTTTTGGATTTGTCAGCGGCCTTCGATACCATTGACCCCGGTATCCTGCTGGACCAGCTCTCCGAGATAGGTGTCAGAGGCACTGTGCTCAGTTGGTTCCAATCCTTCTTGGAGGAATGTCCACAGCATGTGCAGCTTGGGGGGGGGGAGTTGTCTGCTCCGTGGATACTCCCATGTGGGCTTCCACAGGGGTCATCCCTCTCTCCCATGCTGTTCAACATCTATGTAAGGCTGTTGGCTGAGGTCATTAGGAGATTTGGAGTCTGCTGTCATCAGTATGCCGATGACACGCAGCTCTATCTCTCCTTTTCCACCTCTGCAGTTGAGGCTGTTCAGACCCTCGACCAGTGCCTGGATGCAGTCATGGAAT
>JAHTLZ010002347.1:335-16575 GCA_023846285.1 Phrynocephalus versicolor
ATTATTATTATTATTATTATTATTATTATTATTATTATTACTTTGTTGTATTCCTCATTTGGTGTTTCTTTAAATTTTATTTATTTTTAGATTGTTTATTAATTTTAGTTATCTTTGATTTGTATTAGATGTACTTGTTAAACTTATCTGCATTGTTTGTATTTTTGTTAGCTTATTTGACTGTACCTTTTTTTCTTTAGGTCACCATGTTTGCAGGGACTCACATACCAACTGTGTTGGGCCATGGATGACACACTTGGAACCGGAGGGTTAGTCAGACCAGAAGAACTCAGGTCAGGAATCTTATTTATTTATTTATTTATTTATTTTTGAATTTATACCCCGCCCATCTTCCCACGGGAACTCTGGGCGGCTTACAGAGCTGAAACAGATCAGCAAATGCATAACAGTCAATAAAAACACACAACAAGACAATCAAAACATATAATTAAAATCGCAGCATAGATTTAGGCGCCCTTGTTAAAGTCTAACCTCGCTGCTAGGTCAGTACGCTCATAGCGTGAGAGTCGATGGCAAAAAAAAAAAAAGAGAGAAGGGAAAAAAAACTATTTTAAAAAAAAACTATTAGGCTAGGTCACCAAAGGCCTCGCGAAATAAGATGGTTTTAATCGCTCTGCGAAAGGCCAGCAGGGACTCTGCAGAGCGCACTTCGCTGGGGAGGCTGTTCCAAAGGGAAGGGGCAGCAGCCGAGAAGGCCCGGTTCCGTGTAAATGAACGCCTGGCCTCTCGGGGGGTGGGAACCCGCAGCGAGTGCGCCCGCGACTGCCGAACTGGTCGGGCCGAAGTTGACCGCTGGACGATCCGCTCTGCCAGGTAGTCAGGTCCCAAGCCATGGAGGGTTTTATAAACTAAAACCAGGACCTTGAATCTGATCCGGGCTGCAACGGGTAGCCAATGCAGCCGAGCCAAGACCGGGGTGATGCGGTCATAGCGACGCGCACCCACCACCAGTCTGGCTGCTGCATTTTGCACCCGCTGCAGACGCCGGAGGAGAGTCAAGGGCAGCCCCATGTAGAGAGCATTGCAGTAGTCCAGCCTCGAGATCACCAGCGCCTGCACCACTGTTCTCAAGGAGTCCACATCTAGGTAGGGACGAATCTGGGCAATCTGGCGGAGATGGTAGAAAGCAGTCCTGGCCACGGCAGCCACCTGGGCCTCTAGGGACAGCGCCGGGTCCAGGATCACGCCCAGATTACGAACCCTCTCTGCCAGCTGGAGGGAAACTCCCTCCAAGCTGGGGAGAGGGCCTCCATAACCAGACGGGGAACTCCCAAAGAACATCACCTCGGTCTTCCCAGGGTTGAGTTTGAGCCTGTTGGCCCTGGTCCAAGCCAAAACCGCCTCCAGGCACTGGTCGAGGGTCCGGACAGCTTCCACTGCAGAGGTGGAAAAACAGAGATAGAGCTGCGTGTCATCAGCGTACTGATGACAACGCAGCCCAAATCTCCTGATGACCCCGGCCAGCGGTCTTACGTAGATGTTGAACAGCATGGGGGAGAGAGACGACCCCTGCGGAACTCCACAAGGGAGTGTCCACGGGGTCGACAACTCTCCACCATGCTGCACATACTGGAACCGACCCTCCAAGAAGGACCGGAGCCAACTGCGAACAGTGCCTCCGATACCCACCTCAGAGAGCCGGTCCAGTAGGATACCGTGGTCGACGGTATCGAAGGCTGCTGACAAATCCAGGAGGACCAACAGGGTAGAGCAACCCCTGTCGGCCGCCCGGATTAGGTCATCTTGCAGCGCGACCAGAGCTGTCTCGGTCCCCCGGCCAGGCCTGAAACCGGATTGGCAAGGATCAAGGCACCGTTGTTCCTCCAGATGAGATTGAATGTGCACCGCGGCCACCCTTTCAATGACCTTGCCCATGAAGGGAACATTGGCGATCGGACGGTAGTTGGCCAATTCGTCCGACGCCAGGCCCGGTTTTTTCAAAATGGGCTTGACCACCGTCTCCTTCAAACGAGAGGGAAAAACCCCCTCGCGGAAGGAGGCGGTGGCGATGGCAGCGGCCCACTCGGGCATGCTCCCTCCGGCGGATTTAATAAGCCAGGATGGGCAAGGGTCGAAAGGAGTGGTCGTGGGACGGCAGTGGGCGATAGCCCTGGAGGCTTCCAGAGGGGAAACAGGCCCAAACTCAACCAGTTGAGGAGAGCGGGGGGGGTGAGGGAGCTGGGGATGGCGAGGGAGGGCTAGTGCTACTGGATTCAAAGCCGGCACGGATGGCCTCTATTTTAGATCTAAAAAAGACCGCAAAATTCTCGCTACTGAAATCAGTAGGAGGAGGCCGAGCCAGACTAGGATTGGTGAGGTCCCGGACCACCCGGAAGAGCTCTGCCTGGCGGTTCGAGGCCTCACCAATTCTCAGGGAGTAATAAGATCTTTGAGCCTCCCTGATCGCTCGCGAGTTGCGCCTAGTCTGGATCACAACAGCGGTCTTATTCATCGCCGTCCGGCTCTGTCTCCAGATGCTCTCCAGTCTCCCCCATTCCCGCTTCATCGCTCTTAACTCCTCCGTGAACCACGGTGAAGTTCGAGCTCTGCCACGGAGGAGACGCTTAGGGGCGATTCGGTCGACGGCGCCGGCAGCTGACTCAAACCATAGGTTGGCCAGGGCCTCGGCCGAATCGTCAGCCAGACCACCAGAGAGCTCCCCGAAGGCTTCCCGGAACCGGGCCGGATCAAGAAGCCTTCGGGGGCGGGCCCAAACAAGGGGCCGTTGGTCCCCGCGAGGAGGGGCCGCCATTGCAAGGGAGAATGACAACAGGTGGTGATCTGACCATGACACAGGAGAGGAAACAATGTCCCTCACCTCCAGATTGGAATCCCCCGACTTGGAGGTAAAGACCAGGTCCAAGGTATGCCCAGATCTGTGGGTAGGGCAAAAAACAAGCTGGGATAGATTCATGGATGTCATGGTTTCCATGAATTCCAGAGCTGCACCGGCGAGCCCATCACCAGCATGCACGTTGAAGTCCCCAACGACTAGAAGTCAAGGGGACCTCAAGAGAGCAGCGGCGATGAACTCCGAGAGCTCTGGTAGGGATTGCGCTGGGTTGCGGGGAGCACGGTAGCCCAGCACAATGCCAAATCTATCCCGCTGTCCCACCAACAGGTGTAGGCATTCTAACCCTGGACTCACCAATGTCGAGGCCCTGGTCACTAAAAGCGATTCCCTGTGAACAATGGCGACCCCTCCCCCCCCTGACCCTCCAACCTGCCTACTCCCTGAACCAGAAACCCAGGTGGACACAGCTGGGCGAGGGAAGCTCCCCCCTCTGAGCCCACCCAGGTCTCCGTGATACAGGCCAGGTCGGTCCTGCTGTCAGCGATGGTATCAGAGATGACAGCGGTCTTATTATGGACCGACCTGGCATTGAGAAGGAGACAGGTCAGGTTGGAGGCGCTGGTGGAATGGCTACCAGACACGTGGCAGTGAATTGGGGAGTCAGAACGCGGGACAGGCACAAGATGCCTGACCCTAGTTCTTCTCAACCGACCAACTCCCCAATTCTGAGCGCATCGTCCACGACCCAACACAGTTGGTATATGAGTCCCTGCTGTCATGGTGACCTAGACAAAAGGAGAGGGGAAAGGAGGGAGAAAAATAAATAAAAAATACAACAGATACTAGGGTACAAACAATACAATACTGGCAAAAATAGCTAACAAACAATAACAGATAATAACCTAACAAAGTAAACCAACTAGCCAATATAAAAGCAACTAAAATAGAAGCAGCTAGGCAAGCTGCCAAGTGGGAATACAGCACACCTGGGATTGAGTAGGATGGAAGTAACCAGGTGGGTCCCAAGACTGGACTGATGTTATCAAGGGCACAGCAATTGGCAGCTTGCCTGGAAAAAAGACCTAATACCCTACAACAATTAAAGACCAAGGCAAAATAAATAGAATGCACTAACAAAACATAAACCAATAAATTAATATAATAGGATAAAATAAGGAAAAAATAAGCATAAAAAGTTGGGACATAGGCCAGGTGCTGATGGTAAGCCGGGTGAAGGGGGGGGAGGAAGGGCAGGAGGGGAGCCAGGTGGGGCAGGGGGGCTACAGGGGGGATGAAGCGGTGGAAAGAGGAAGCAATAAAACTAGGAAGGGGTGCAAAAGGGATACAATCCGCTGTAGTGGGGCCACTCCGTCAGGGTTCCCAACCCCCTCACTCCTCCCCCCTCCGATCCCCCCCCCCAGACCCGTCCCGGTCCGTCGGCGCTGGTCAAAGAAACAAGCAACGGGAAGTCTGGTTCATGCGGTAGGGTCGGGATGAAAGAAACGGCATGTAAATCCCAAAGTCCCTTAGGATGGAAAGGGGGGGGGAAGCGCCGGTGGCCGAGAAACCACCCGAGTGCCCAAGCCGCCGGTGGCCGTTCCTGCATCAGAAGTATCGATCAAAGGCAGGTGAACTCCGGCGGCCGGCTTGCCGCCCGAGAACCGGGTCGAGGAGTAGTAGGAGCCGGAGCTAAGGGCAGCCAGGGGGACTCCAGGAACGCTCACCAGCGGCCGAACCGCCGCCCGATCAACCGGACCGGAACTCACCAGCCCGGAGGTCACCGGTGGTGGGACCACTGCCCGATCACCCAGTCCCACAGATTCGCCGGCGGCCGATACGTCGCCTGGTCGCAAACGCCGGCAGCCGGCAAGCCCCTCCGAGACGGAAGCCAGCCATAGATATGGCAAGGTGGTTATCGGCAACAGGAGAATGGAGGGAGGCAGCCAACTTGACTTCTTGATTGTCGGCATGGTGAGGCGCCCGGTGTAGACCGGCGGCAGAACCCAGCAGACCTCCGGCAGGACTCCGGTAGTTGATGGGACCAGCGAGGCAGGCTCCAGCACACAGCAGACCTTGGAGGGAGCCAAGACGGCGATCGCGAACCGCAAACCTCCAGGTCTTCAAGACTGCCAAAGGAGCGAGCCGGACCACAGTCAGAACTCTCTCCAAAGCACAGCTGGAGATCGAACCACGGACAGCCGGTGGACTCACCGCAAGGTAGGTTTTAAGAGCGACACAAGAGGGAAGGGACACTCAGCGGGGAAGTTCCTTGGAGCGGCGGCAGAATAGATGTTAAGTCGCGGGATGACAGCGCGGAAGCTCGGCCGCTCGGGCCAGATGTTAGGTTCCCGAAGCGGCCGGTCAATCGCTTCAGTTCACTTCAGTCGCTTCGAGTCGCCCAGCTGAGCCCCTCTTAAACCCCCTCTCGACGCCCGGTGATGTCCCCTGGCCAAGCCCGGCAGGATCAAAAAGAAAAAACCATTTTCGGCAGCGCAAAATACAGAAAATAGAGAAAAGTGTGAGAGCACAAGGGCGCGCTGGAAGAACCGTGGCAGCTGCCTGAGATATTGTGCCTGTCCCTTATTCTGACCCCCCGGTTCACCGCCACATGTCCGGGAGCCATCTCACCAGCGCCTCCAACCTGTCCTGTCTCCTTCTGAATGCCAGGCCGGTCCACAACAAGGTCCCTGTCATTTATGATGCCATCAATGATGGGAGGGCCAACCTGGCCTGTATCACGGAGACCTGGGTGGGCACAGAGGGGGGAGATTTGCTCGCCCATCTGTGCCCGCCTGGGTTTCTGGTTCCAGGAGCAGGCAGGCTAGAGGGTTGGACGGGGGGAGGGGTTGCCCTTGTTTACAGGGAATCCCTTCAAGTGACCAGGGCCTTGACATTGGTCAGTCCGGGGTTAGAATGCCTCCACCTGTTGGTTGGACAGCGGGATAGATTTGGCATTGTGCTGGGGTACCGCGCTCCCCGCAACCCAGCACAATCCCTACCAGAGCTCACAGAGTTCATTGCGGCAGCTCTATTGAGGTCATGGTCAGACCATCACCTGTTGTCCTTTTTCCTGTCAATCGCAGCCCCTCCTCGCCCACTGGCCCCTTGTTTGGGCCCACCCCTGGAGGCTTCTGGACCCTTTGCGGTTCTGTGAAGCCTTTGGGGAGCTTCCTGGTGACTTGGCTGCCGATTCAGCCGAGGCTACGGCTGACCAATGGTTCCAAACAGCTTCCCGTACTGTCAACCGAATTGCCCCCAAGCGCCTCCTCCGCAGCAGAGCTCGACCTTCACCGTGGTTCACGGCGGAATTAAGAGCAATGAAGCAGGAGCAGAGGAGGCTGGAGAGCAGCTGGAGACGAAGCCAGACGGCTAATAATAAGACTGTGGTTGTTATCCAGACTAGGCGCTATTCTCGGGCGATCAGGGAGGCTAAAACATCTTACTACTCCCTGAGAATTGATGAGGCCTTAAACCGCCAGGCGGAACTCTTCCGGGTGGTTTGAGACCTCACCAATCCTAGTCCGGCCAGACCTCCTCCTAATGATTTCAGTAGTGAGAACTTCACAGTATTTTTTAGATCGAAAACAGAGGCCATCCAGGCCAGCTTCGGATCCAGTTGCACTAGCCCCCCCCCTCGCCATCACCCGTTGCTTCCCCCCTAGCTCTCCTTGATTGGTTGAGTTTGGGCCTGTTTCCTCTTCGGAGGCCTCCAGGGCAATTGCCCACTGCCGACCTGCATCCATCCCCTTCAATCCTTGCCCATCTTTGCTTATAAAATCTGCCGAAGGGAGCATGCCCAAGTGGGCTTCTGCCATCACCACCGCCTCCTTCAGTGAGGGTTTTTTTCCCTCCTGCCTGAAGGAGACAGTGGTAAAGCCCATTTTGAAAAAAACGGGCTTGGCATCAGACCAATTGTCCAACTATCATCCGATTGCCAACGTTCCCTTCATGGGCAAGGTTATCGAGAGGGTGGCCGCGATTCGGATTCAGTCATTGTTGGAGGAACAGCAGTGCCTTGATCCTTGCCAATCTGATTTCAGGCCTGGCCGGGGGACCGAGACAGCTCTGGTCGCGCTGCAAGATGACCTAATCCGGGAGGCTGACAGGGGTTGTTCTACCCTGTTGGTTCTCCTGGATTTGTCAGTGGCCTTCGATACCATTGACCACAGTATCCTACTGGACTGGCTCTCTGAGGTGGGAATCAGAGGCACTGTTCGCAGCTGGCTCCGGTCCTTCCTGGAGGGTCGGCTCCAGTATGTGCAGCATGGTGGGGAGTTGTCGGCCCCGTAGACACTCCCTTGTGGGGTTCCTCAGGGGTCGTCTCTCTCCCCCACACTGTTTAACATCTATGTAAGACTGCTGGCTGGGGTCATTCGGAGATTTGGAGTCTGCTGTCATAAGTATGCTGATGACACGCAGCTCTATCTCTCCTTTTCCACCTCTGGAGTGGAAGCTGTCCAGACCCTCGACCAGTGCCTGGAGGTGGTTATGGCTTGGACCAGGGCCAACAGGCTCAAACTCAACCCCGAGAAGACTGAGGTGATGTTCTTTGGGAGTTCCCCATCTGGTTACGGAGGCCCTCTCTCTAGCTTGGAGGGAGTTTCCCTTCAGCCAGTGGATAGGGTTCAGAATCTGGGTGTGGTCTTGGATCTGGCGCTATCCTTGGATGCCCAGGTAGCTGCTGTGACCCGGACCGCTTTTTACCATCTGCGTCAAATCGCCCAGATTCACTCGTACTTAGATGGCGACTCTCTGATAACAGTAGTGCAAGCACTCGTGATCTCAAGGTTGGACTATTGCAATGCCCTCTACATGGGGCTGCCCTTGACTCTCCTCTGGCATCTGCAGCGGGTACAAAATGTGGCGGCCAGATTGGTAGTGTGTGTGCATCAGTATGACCGCATCACTCCGATCTTGGCCCGCCTGCATTGGTTGCCCGTTGTGTCCCGGATCAGATTCAAGGTCTTGGTTTTAGTTTATAAAACCCTCCATGGCTTGGGCCCGGATTATATGGTGGAGCAGGTCGCCCAGCAATCAACTTTGGCCCGATCAGTTCCGCACTCGCGAGCGCACTCGCTCTGGGTTGTCACCCCTCGAGAAGCCCAAAGATCTGTCACCCGTAACTGGGCTTTCTCAGTGGCTGCCCCGCTTTTGTGGAACATCCTCCCCAGTGAACTGCACTCTGCAGAGTCCCTGCTGGCCTTTCGAAAAGCAGTCAAGGCCATCCTATTCCGCGAGGCCTTTGGTGACCCAGGTTAAGTTAGGGTTTTTGTTTCCCCCCTTCACCCTTTCTTCCCCGCCATCTACTGCTTCCCAGCCTAAACACTTTAATATTTGTGTGAGCACCTACACTGGACAAGGGTGCGTATGTGTATGTGATTATTTTCATTGTTTTAATTGTGTATTGCTATCTGTTGTGAATATTCGCTGACTGGATCAGCATCTCTAAGCCTCCCAGAGTTCCCTCGGGAAGATAGGCGGGGTACAAATTTAATAAATAAATAAAATAAATAAATAATTTTTTTAACATTTTAAACAGCTCATTTCATTGCACATCACCATTAACAAAAACGAAATGTAACGAACACAATTTTTGTGGTTCTGTTTGTTTCGTTCCATTTTCATCACAATTTTTGTTTGTTGTTTCATTACGTAATGAAATGAATAACAAATAACGGAAATAAAAAATGTTCATTTTGTGCCCATCTCTATTCAAGACTGTACTCTACAATGTGTGGTGACGCAAAACAATGCCAATTTCTAAATCCCTTGGTCATAGGAATAGATGGGTGAGGTGTTTGTTGCTTTTAATGTGTAGTAATGACTTATTTTAAGAGTTATTAGCAAAATACTTGCCAAAGAGAGGCAATTACTACCCTACAGAGAAGTCTCTGTATATTTAACCCAAATGTGGAAGGAAGTGTATTAATTTAAAAATTGACCTTTTATCCAGAATTCTGCAATTAATTCCATTTCCTTGAACTAAAAATAAACAGTATACAGTCTACCTCTTTGATGTAGCAATTCCACCCCACCCCAAATATATATGTGTGACAGAGTGTGTGTACACACACTAAAACAACATTGAAAAGGTATTTTAGCACCATCCTTAAGCAGATCTATATCTGCTTAAGGCTAGGTGCTAAAATACCTTTTCAATGTTGTTTTAGTGTGTGTACACACACACACTCACACATATATTAAGGAAAATAAAGTTAGTAGCTTTTTTTTCTAGATGTTTTTTCTATTTAGTACATTTTGTTTGACAGAAAATATTAAAATGCAAAAAGCAAAGACCAGGAATCAAAAGGCAATTTTTTGGGCTGGAGACCCAATAAACTGCTCTAAGTGCAGGAAGGGGTGTTTGTGGAAAGCAAAAATACAGGAGAGAGCCAGCCAGAGTTAAATACTATCATTCGAAAACATTAGACTGGAGTCGTGTCATTCATGTGGCAGCTTTTCTTCATCATCAGTTGCCATAACCACAGAATCTGTATTGAAATCTTTTCCAACTTGTTTTTGTTTGTTTGTTTCTGCTTTCTCCATGGACTATTGGTAAGACCTGGGTTGAAGCTTTCATCCCTGCTTTTATTGCCAATTTGTGATGTATGCATACGCATCAAAGACTGGAGGCAGAGGATTTTTAGGCAGTGGCTTTTAGAGATGGGTACACAACAAAAATATACTGTTTTGTTTCTTTAGAAGTTTTGTTTTGTTTCATTACTAATGAAATTTTAAAAGAATTTTGGAACAAAATGAAATGCTATATAATGGCTCCCCTGGGTCCCCAGGCACCAAAATCACATGAGAGCTTCCTCAAACTCTTCCCTGTAAGTCCTCCAAATTTGGAGATGTTTGGGTTTCAGGGGGCTGAGTTATTAAACTCTAAAGGAGGTAGAAAATCATTCTAATTGAGTTGGGAAGCCACTAATACCGCCCCCATGGGCAAGGTAAACTAATGGTGCCATCTCTGTTTCACATGTATCTTCCTGTTTTCAAACCTTTCACCGAGTTAAGCATGCTCAAATGGGGGGTATATTTGACCCAAAGCTCTGTTAGCCTATTGTGTGCATGTTTCCCTCCCTTGCCGCTTGAATTTAAAAAGGGGGGAAGAGTTCGGAGTTAGCAAATATTGTCACGGGAAATCTATATCAAAACCATTAACACCATGTGAATGTAAGGCAGGGAAGAAATACAAGGACAAAAATCAACTCATTTGAAATGTGGAAATGGAGGAGAACCTTACAAATAACACAGAGAGCTAGAAAGGAAGAAAGTAGACATTTAATCAAGTCAAACTTGCACTAGAGCAAAAATAAGCAAACTGAGGTTACCTTACCATGCATAGATAAGACAATAAACAACTGACCAGAAAGGATAATATTGCTTGGGAAAGAGATGGAGGGGCCATAGGAAAGGGGGGGGGAACAATATGAGGAAAATAAAGGAAGACACACCACTAGAAAAGACAATATTGCTAGGAAAGTAGGGCAGTAGGATGACTAGAGTTGTTAATGGCAGGATATTTTGGAAGTTGTTAACTCATAAAGTCACCACACATCAGAAGTGACTTGATAGCACGTAAGGTCTTCAGAGTTTTTTCTTAATTACTAGGCAGAGTGGTGAGATTGATGGAGAAGTTGAACTAAATCAGGATATAGACACCAATCTCTGATAATTTTAAGTAAGAGCATTCCCAATCATAAAGCCCAAAACAGTAATTTTATAGCATAAAAATGTTAAGTATATTTTAAAATATTTTTATAAATGGACTCAGGATCTCATTTGCAACACCATTTCACCACAAAGCAGTTAAAGGTTTCCTCCTGAGAATCAGCTGATTTGGTCCTGACTAGAGTTGTCAAAAGTTCAGAAGATTGATGTCAGGAGTCTGCATTCAGAAATGTTTACTGAAAGCACTCAGGGTTGGACAGACACAATTGCTGTGAATGCTTGTAATGCAGTACTACTTTGAATTTGTCTTTAAAAATTGTATGCTAATTCCCTGAAGATGTATGGAAAAATGTTCCTTTCTGCAGGACTGTCAATGTGTCACTTTCCATACAGTTTTGTTTTGTTTTGAACTCTGACTGTTTTTGTGACTTGTCATTGCCCTGAAAACATTTCCCCTCCAGGGTCATGGAACTGCAATAATGTACAGTATCTATGTTCCAACAGTCTTGCTTGAAAGACTGTTCTGTACATGCTCAGTTTATACATACAATTTTGAAAAGCCCTTTTTAGAGGATCAATATTTCAGCTCCTGAAGCCTGGATTCTTTTCAAATTAAAAAAAATGGGCAGGACTGACCATTTTCCTTCAATGTAAGATGGGTCTTTTCAATTTATATGAGCAATTTTATATTAGGATTTTATATTTTAAAAAACCATTAACTTGAACAGCGATTTGCTCAAACAGACCCAAATTTGTCACAGAGCAAGAGCAGGCTGTTTGCTGTACCTGTGCCAAATTTGATGCTGATCCAAAGTCCATGTGCAGAGTTATAGTTTTTTTTGCTTAGGTTGCTCACATTTATAGAACTGCCTTGTTGATTTGCTCCACCAGGACAACAACATCACTCTTGTGCAGTGATCATTCAAAGCAGTGAGGTTTAAAAAGTAGCCATTATAAGATTCTGGTTTCAGGTAGTATAAATATGCCACCCAACAATTCTTTTAGGAAGTGTAACAGCCATTAACTCATTCAAACAGCTGAAAGATACAATATAAATGGATGTGTTGTGTCCCTTAAAAATTCAGGACTGAGTTTTGTGAAGATGGTCTCCAAAAACATGGGATCTATTTCTTTTTATCTTATTATTTTATTTTATTTCGTATGACTGAACAGGAGCTGTGCAAATGGCAAAGTTGTACCGTAGTCATCAATCTGTGAAGTGCTTGACATTCACAGATGCCACAGAACAAATGGAGACATCACAGTATAGTGATGCTGCGCCTCTATGACAATTGTCATAGAAGATTGTTTTGTGGTACTATAATTTATCTTCCTTATACAGTCAGATTACACACACACACACACACACACACACACAGAGAGAGAGAGAGAGAGAGAGAGAGACCAACAGAAAAATGTCAAAAAATAAAAATAAAAATATTAGAAGCATTACACAACTGGTACCATTTCAGAGTTCTGGGGGCAGGGAAAAGCCCTGAAACTCTTTAAGAATTGATTTTAGTTTAATATTTATGTTCTTCTCTAACTGAACAGTGCAAAAGCAAGGAAGTGAGCAAAAAAACAACATATAAATATTGAGGAATATTTGCTGTGGTGATTTATTTACCACTATAACACTGTGTCAGTGACATCCAACATTCATAAAATTATTAATTTAGAAGGGGCCTACAGGCCTTCAAGTCCAACTGTCTCTTGAATGCCTTGAGTCACGAGGTATTTGGTTCCATTGCCATACTGCTCTAACAATTAGAAAGTTTTTTCCTCAACATTCAATCAACTTCAACACATTGTTACATGTCCTCTACTCTGGGTTGATCCAGAACAGATTGTGCCCCTCTGTATGACAGCCTTCCATTTTTTAAAAGAATACTGTCATATCTTCCCTCAGTCTCCTTTTATTGAGGCTAAAAGGAAAGGCACAGGAGCGTGTGTAGGCTTTTGATATCTTTAGGTTTCTTTATCAGACATGAAACAAGAAGAGCTGGGCAGAAGGAAGAGGGAAGAGAGAGGCAATATTAAAAGTCATATAGTTGCTATGTTGTTTTTGACATAGGGAAGAGTCTGCATACTCTCCAATATTCTTCATCTGTTGAAGTGGAGGTAGTAATCTCCAGGCTTAAAACCAGGGTACTTCAAGGACAAGATGAAGGGGAGTGGTATCAGGAGACAGATATCTAGTCTCGTGTGCTCCCAGATGCATCTGGTGGGGCCACTGTGAGATACAGGAAGCTGGACTAGATGGGCCTTTGGCCTGATCCAGAATAGGTCTTCTTATGTTCTTATGTTTATGTTAATAGGTAGGGAGGTAGTACAGAAACACCTGGAAACATAAGCAAGATAAATTACACCCAAGGATATTAAAAGAACAGGCAGAAGTAATTTCAGAACCATTGGCAATAATCTTTGAGAAGTCCTGGAGAACACAAGAAGTCCCCATCGATTGGAGGAGGGCTAATGTTGTCCCCATCTTCAAAGGGGGGGGGATCCAAATAATTACCAGCCAGTCAGCTTGACATCTATTCCTGGAAAGGATTATTAAACAGGCAGTCTATAATTATTTAACAAACAATGCTATCATTACAAGAAGTAAACATGCATTTCTTAAAAACAAGTCATGCCAGACTAATCTGATCTCTTTCTTTGATAGAATTACAGGCCTCGTGGATGAGGGGAATGCTGTGGATAATGCTGTGGGAGGACTTTGATAAGATTCCCGATGGTATCCTTGTAAAGAAGTTAGTAGAAAGTGGGATAGATAGTGCTACTGTTAGGTGGATTTGTAATTGGTTGACTGATCGCACCCAAAGGGTGATCATAAATGGCCTCTCTTCAGCTTGGAGAGATCGTAACCAGTGGGGTGCCCCAGGTTTCTGTTCCGGTCCAGTGCTATTCAATATCTTTATGAATGACTTGGAGGAAGTAATACAGAGAATGCTAAATAAATTTGCTGATGATACCAAATTGGGAGGGGTTGTTAATTCCCTAGAACAGGGATGTCCAAACTTTGGCCCTCCAGATGTTTTGGACCACAACTCCCTGAACTCCAAGCCTGTATTGACAATGACAAAGGACTGTGGGAGTTGTGGTCCAAAACATGTGGAGGGCCGAAGTTTGGAAACCACTGCCTTAGAGGATAGGATGAAAAACCAAAATGACCTTGACAGATTAGAGTGCTGGGCCAAAACTAACAGAATGGGTTTCAACAGAGGGATATGTAGGGTGCTGCCTCTATGTAAAAAGAATGAATTGCACAGATATAGGATGGGAGATACCTGGCATATGGGAGTCATGGTAGACCATAAATTAAATGTGAGTAAGCAGTGTGACATGGCGGCCAGGAAAGTAAATGCAATTCTTGGTTGCATCAACAGAACCATAGTGTCTAGATCAAGAAAATGATAGTACCATTCTACTCTGGTCAAACCCCACCCGGAGTACTGTGTCTAGTTCTGTGCACCTCAATTTAAAAAGGATGTTGACAACCTTGAGCGTGTACAGAGGAGGGTGGCCAGGATGGCTGAAGGTCTGGAAGAAATGTCTTATGAGGAACAGGTTAGGGAGCTGGGAATGTTTATCCTTTCAAAAAGAAGGCTGAGAGGGGATATGATATTTATGTTTAAATATTGAAAGGATGTCACATTGAAGAGGGAACAGGTTTGTTATCCAGGGCTTCAGAGTCTAGGACTCAGGGCAATGGTTTCATACTGCTGGAAAAGAGATTCTAATTGAACATTAGGAAGAACTTCATGATGGTTAGAGCTTTTCGGCAGTGGAGTATGCTGTCACGGAGAGGTGGTGGAGTCTCCTTCTTTGGAGGTTTTTAAGCAGAGGCTGGATGGCTGTCTGTCAGAAGTCCTGTGATGGGGGTTCCTGCATGGCAGGAGGTTGGACTGGATGGCCCTTGAGGTCTCTTCCAACTGTATGATTCTATGATATTATGAAAGCCTTCGAGAATACAACCTTACATCCCCTTATGACCTTAAAGATGTGACCTACAGATGTTAGCATAATAAGAGTATGTATTGGGTCATTTAATCACCTTTAAATAAATTTATCGATGGCTTGTGGTTTTACTCTCTCTCTCTCTCTCTCTCTCTCTCTCTCTCTCTCTCTCTCTCTCTGTGTGTGTGTGTGTGTGTGTGTGTGTGTGTGTGTGTGTGTGTGTGTGAGAGAGAGAGAGAGAGAGAGAGAGAGAGTTAGGATTTCTGTTGTATTTTTTCTTTCTTTACATGATTTATGCTCAGTAAAAATAAAGACATTACTTTCATTTTTATTTTAAAAGACATTAATAAAATGTTACCACAGATGCACAGCCAAATACTGAGGTCTGCTGTCCAGGAAGATGCCTCATAGTAATATGACTATTTAAATACTATTTTTCTTCTTTGCCACTCATATATTGTCTTCTTCTTCACAGAAGGATCAATACTTTTTATTAAGAAAGTGCATTCCACCACCAATCCAACCTAATTTGTTTAAGGACCAGACCTGTCAACTGTCCCGTTTCGACTGGGACAATACAATTTTGAAATCTTTTATATGATGCAACAAGACCAAAGCTTTCCAAATGGCTTTTCATTGAGTTTTATGGCTTATCTCCTTCCTGAAAAGCTGCAAGCTGTTGAGTGGAGAACATTAATATGCTAAGAATGTAATAGTAGATATTGTGGTTCCAGGTAGTTACTGAACTGACTGTAATACTCCATTACTAAGTAACAGTCTTCCTCATTCATAGTTTAACAAAGAATTCCCACTGACATCAAATGGAATAAACAGTTGTATCCAGTGCTCAGAAGCCTTCCGTACTCTCTACTACATACTGGGAGAGCGTAACAGTAATATATTATATTATTATTATATTACATATTATATTGAATTATATTAACTTATATCCAGTCACATGTTTCCTTCTTACATATGATAAGGGATATAGTGGTTGGTATTTCCAAACTGCTTAGATGCCCTGAGCACGTCTATCTCACCTGATTTTAAAAGCTAAGCAGGGTTGGGCCGAACTAGTGCTTGGATGGGAATACCAAGTGCTGTAGGCACCTGGAGTAAGAACTAGCTAGCCACTCCAGTGTTCCTGCTAAGAAAACTCCATGGACCTGGGGTCATAAAGAGTCGGCCATGACTGTAACAACGCAACAAACTTTCCAAAGATGCTTCGGGTCAGAGTATATAAAGATCTTCAATGTACCCCTTATTAGAAGCTATGTTTGCATCACTTTCGTGCTAAGAGAGTTTGGAAGTAAATAATTGGATATAGCGATAGTTCCCTGCAGTTATTTGCCTCTGTGGCAATAAGACCATAACAAAGTTATATCACAAGAAGAACATAACAAATTGATTTTTCAAAAAACATTTATTGGTGCAAAACCTGACCTTTTGAAACAAGTTTTAGAATTTACCTTCAGTTTGTGCCAGAAGCAATCCTATAGTACTTCTAGAATTGAAGGATCTGTCCACAAGGTGCAGTGGTTTTCCAGGGGTACCTGAATGTGTTCTTAGTCCTCTCATTCTTCAGAGAGGCTTCCAATTTCCCCAGAAGATGCCCTAAAAATAGATCTTTTTAAGAGGATTTGTTTTTTTAAAAAAATCAATTCTAAGATTCTTGGGTAGCTAAAAGTGTAACAGGTAAGATAAACGGTTACTTTTTCAAAATTGGAATGAGTAGTGATTATAGTTACTTTTGGGAAAGTTTAAATGTGTGTGTGTGTGTGTGTGTGT
>JAHTLZ010002348.1:0-12817 GCA_023846285.1 Phrynocephalus versicolor
TCCCAGGTATTGATTGATGTATTGACTGATTATATCTTAATAGCACCAATCTGACAGCAGTGGGTAGAAAAATGATCCTCACATACTGCAAAAGGACCCACAACATACATGGAGCTGCTTCTGAGTTTATCTTCACAACAATCCTGTGAGGAAGGACCAGGATGAGAGAGGAGAAGGGTCACCCAGGGAGCTTTACAGCTGAGTGGGGTTAGAGGCCCCATCTTCCAAGAAGCAATGGGACATTCTAACCACTACACGCCTTGGCCAACTTAAGAGCGAAGACAGCACCGCATTTTAAATTCAGGGGACAGATGTAATGTTGCCTATTAATGCTGTAAGAGTCTCTGTTCTCCGTACCTGAACATGTCTTAATTGTACTGGACGGTATAGTATCATTACTGTAAGTCGCCTTGAGTCCTTTTCCAAGGAGAAAGGCGGGGTAAAAATAAAATAAAATATACCTGTAGAAGGACATATCCTGGTCGCTCTATCTTCATCATCGCGTAGAACAGCTGGGCGCTCTGAACCAGAACTTTAACAATATACTGGAAAACCTTTGGTCCGACTGCAAAAGGGAAGACAAGAGCATCAAGCTTTAACCCAGTTGTACCTCAAGCCTAAACTTGGTGGTTAACGCTCTCCACTCCTTCAGAGACCACACCGGTCTACTGGTTTCAAAAGGATGCATAACGGGAGGCGAAATACAAATTCACACACTGCTCTGCTCTAAACACGCAGTGCACCATTTACATTGTGAAACAGGAGGAAGGCTGGGTTCCACAGAGAAAACACACAAGAACAGCTATAGTTTTTTCAGCATGCACTGACATCTACAAAATTTGGGAGCCTGTTAAAATTTTGTAGGGAATGATGCCATGGAGCTCAAATGCCCTGTTAGGAATGAATGCAGAACCAAACGAAGGTGTCCGGGACATCTCACAAGAGGTAATGAATGCCACTCTAAGAGAACACACACAATTGTTTTCCATGGCTTCAGAGACTAGGACTCGGGGCAATGGTTTCAAACTACAGGAAAAGAGATTCCATTTGAACATTAGGAAGAACTTCCTGACGGTTAGAGCTATCCGGCAGTGGAATAATATGCTGCCACCAAGAAGGGTGGTGGAGTCTCCTTCTTTGGAGGTTTTTAATCAGAGGCTGGATGGCCGTCTGTTGGGAGTCCTGTGATGGGGGTTCCTGCATGGCAGGGGGTTGGACTAGATGGCCCTTGAGGTCTCTTCCAACTCTAAGATTCTGTCATTCTGTGAATTGGAAACCTATGTAAGAGAGAATAGGATGGAGGGTAGATAGAGATGTACCCACGAATGCATCTTCCTGCCTCTTATCCTTAAAACCCCAGCAGAGACAAACTAACAGGAGCATTCTGGAAACGATGGCAGTCTAGGCACTGCTCAAATTGACTCCCACCGATATCTCTTTGCCTGCTGAATCCCCGTTAATTTTCATTAGCACACACACTGTTGCCCCCATTAAGCTAAGTTTCTTCTGCTTGAGGAAAGAAGGGATTTTAAATAACATAGCACTCTCTGTCCTACCTTGCCAGGGTTTGAACTCCACCATGTAAACAAGCTGTATGTGTTCATGGCATGTAACCTGGCTGTGTGGCTTTGTGCCTGAAAGAAAAAAGGGAGAAATAAACATATATAAGAATCCATCCGGCTGAAACATCAGTATACGGGAAAGTAACTCCCAAAGGAAAATATGTGAACTGAGAAACATGTGCAATGATGGGGAAGTTTAATGCAGAAAAAAATAATGGCTAATTAACTGCTAGTGAGCTCAACCGCTCTCTCAATAAGAATACTCTAAAAATTAAGTCACTCTTCTGCATTTTTGACTGGAGTTTTCCAACTCAATTCATGCTGGTTGGTGGCGTTTGGGATTGGTGGCCAACTATCTAGTTCATCTTAATGCATGGCCCTATAAGGCCCAAATGGGTTGAACAATCATCCTTAAGACACATTGAAGCTTCCCTTATTTCGTAATCCAGTCCGATCCCAAATCAACAGTGGTTTTGAAAGGAACATAAACCAAGGGTTTTCTCTAAACCGGGTGGAAAGTGCAGGGCTTCTAATCCCGGCATCAAAATGTGGCAGAGAAAGAAGCTGGAAGAAAAGAAGCCAGGAAGATTTCAGCCTTAGAATTTGTGGGACAGTTATGGGAATACAGCAAGCTTTTGTGGTGGTTTTTTTGTTGTTGTTGATTTTCCCCTCAGTTCATTTGCCAAATAACAAATCTGCAACTGGACATTTATGGTCGTCATTATTTCATGTATCATTTGTTGCTATTACTACCTCATTCATTCTTTCATTTTTTATTCCATTCAATATTTTCTGCTTCACTGCTCCATAAATGCCCTTAATTCGTGTATGATTGTTTTATTTGTCTCAAAAAGGGTGCAGCCTTCGCCACCTCTGCCCCCTTCCTGGCTTCCGCCTGCTCCAGATCCAATTCTCGAGGCCAGGCCTTGGGAAAAAGTTATTTTTTCTTCTTGTTGTTGTTCCCACTCCAGCTCCCAAGGAGGAGGTTGGTCCCCCAAAACAACAACAACAACAACAACAACAGGAACTTTCTCCTAAGAAGGAGGAGGAGGAAGAAGAGGAAGAGAAGAAGTGGAAGAAGGGAAAAGAGGAGGAGGAGGAGGAGGAGGAAGAAGAAGAAGAAGAAGAAGAAGAAGAAGAAGAAGAAGAAGAAGAAGAAGAAGAAGAAGAAGACGAAGAAGAAGAAGAAGAAGAAGAAGAAGAAGAAGAAGAAGAAGAAGAAGAAGAAGAAGAAGAAGAAGAAGAAGAATTCTTTTTTTCTTTCTTTCTTTTTCTTTTTCTTGCCATCCCTTAGTCTTCCTCTTGCCGGGGTCTGGATTTTTAGTGTGTTTAGTCTATGTGTTTTGTATTTACTATTTATTGTTTGGCTTGCTTTTCATCATTGATTAATTTGTTTTCGTCTAAACCGCCCAGAGTCCCTATTTGGGAAATCGGCCGGTCTAAGAAATGCAAAAAATAAATAGACCAAGAAGAAGAAGAAAGAGGAGGAGGAGGAGGAGGAGATTTCTTTCTTTCTTTTGCTGGAGGCGCTCGGGGAAAGGATGCGCGGAGTCCAGGGCGCCTCTGAGCATACGCAGAGCGCTTTTCCCACAGGAAGAGGCAGGGACCCTCCTAGACCGCCTTTTCTTCTTCCTCGGGTTCCCAAGGTGGATAAAAGGGAGGAAAAGGAGGCGTTTCAGCCCCGGGACCTCCTTTTTTTTGGGGGGGGGGGGAGATGTTTTCACAAGGCGAGGAGGAGGAGGAGGAGGAGGAGGAGGAAGGCTCACCCGGGTAGCCGAGGAAGGCGACGTGTCGTCCCCTCCGGGCCAGGGAGAGGGCGTGGTACTGCATGCGGGGGCTCCGGCCCAGGTCGCCCAGGACCACCACCGCCACAACCCGGCGGGACTGGGCCGCGCTAGGCCGCTCCCGTCGCCATAGCAACAGCAGCAGCCACCCCACCGCCACGGCCGCCGCGCAGAGCGCCAGCCAGGCCGCCATTTTGGGGAAGAGGAAGCGAGGCAGGAGGGCTAGAGCGGCCTCGAGGGAAAGGCGGAGAGTTGAGCGGGTGAAGGCGCAGAGAGGCCGCAAAGGCGGCAGCGGCCCCTGCTGGACTGCCCTCGGAAGTGCACCTCGGGAGGCCATCGGATTGCTTTTCTGGGGGGTGGCTAAATCGACGGGAAAGACGTCGGACACAATGTATTCATTTGATTTTTTTTTCACATGTTTGATGGTGGGCTCGGTTTACCTGACTTTTTTTTTTTACAATGGTGTAGCTAAAAAGGATAAAAACAAACAACATTTAGGAACTTTGTAACTCCCTTGGCTGGCTAACTTAAAAAAGAAAAGAAAAGTGGTGTCTGGATGAATGAAATAAATACAATAAATAGCAACAACAGTAGAATAAGAGATCACAGGCTGCAATATTGTAGCCCTCTTTCCCCAAGCCCTTCCACCTTGTTTGTTTGATCCAGTATTTTTAAAGATCCAGCTTGTGGGGGCGGGGACACAGTTGAGTGTATTTATTATTTATTTATTATTTTATTTGTTATATTTCTATATCGCCCATCTTCCGGATGGAACTCTGGGCGGTTTACAATTAAAACAAGAAAAACAAGGTATTACAGAAAAAAAGGCAACATGGGGGCTCTTTTTCTGGAGACCTGGAAGGGATCCCCCCTCCATCGCCCCTAAAAAAAAAACCTTGTCCCTTTAAAAAGAACCCATTACGTCCTCTACCTCTACTGCCTAGGCTAGGGAGGTCAAAAAAAGTGTACGCTTGTTACATAATCTCTTCCTTGACCTTAAAAAGTTGGATATTGAACTCAGCATATATGTGTACATAGGAGAAACTGGGACAAGGTCACCCCACTAAAGATGTCATTTTCTGCAAACTGTGGCAGGGTGTGTGTCTCACAGCAGGCTACCTGGCTGTTACAAAAGAGAGTCACAACTCAAAGGTGTGTGTGTGTGTGTGTGTGTGTGTGTGTGTGTGTGTGTGTGTGAAGGGCTTCTTTATTGCACACCAATGCAACAGTTTGTGAATTTGACACACCATTTTTGACTACCAACCCATGAGACAGGCTTTTCCTTCTTCTTTCACTTGACCATATCAAGGAGGAAAAGGAAACACAAAGATTTGTCCCGTTGGGGTTTTGTCTTGTGCAGGTCGGCGGGATAAACATGGCCATGATTTCTTCTGAAGAGGAAGAAATGCAACCCCACATCAGGGACACGCCAGTCCCTCCAGGAGAAAGTTTGCTTTAGAAGCAACTGTCCTAATACTGTGGAGCCAGATTCCCAGGTCCTAATGCAAACATTTCCTGAGGTGTTTGGGCTGTGCCCTCCAAAAGTATTTATTTGCACAGGTGAGTTCCGGCTTTGAAATGTTGGAGCAGAAAGATCCCTGGCGGATACTCGGATGAGAAGACGCACCGAGAAGACGAGGGTAGGCCCTTTCCACCAGGATGCGCTTCCTTCTGCTCCAGCTGTTGCTGGCTCTCCTGCAGCCGAGCTCTTCCAGAGGTGGGGAAGAAGAGGTCCGTGGCAGATGGGACGCCATCCTCACTGCCCTGGAGGAAGCCACGTCCTTCCTGGAAGAGCGATACGAGGAAATCAACGTGGACGCTGTGCTTGGATACCGCTTCCTACAAGGTATAGCTCAGTGGTTGAGGTCTCCAAATTGAGGGTCAAAAGTTGGGAGTTCGATCCCCCCGCTGGGACTCCTTGACCGGACTCGATGATCTAGCCCAGTGGTTCTCAACCTGTGGGTCCCCAGATGTTCATGGACTGCTACTCCCAGAAGTCTCCATCACTAGCTGTGCTGGAAGGGGTTTCTGGGAGTTGCACTCCAGGAACATCTGGGGACCCACCGATTGAGAACCACTGATCTAGCCAGCTCAGCTAGTGATGGAGACTTCTGGGAGTGGCAGTCCAGGAACATCTGGGGGCCCACTGCTTGAGAACCTCTGTTCTAGAAGGTCCCTTCCAGCTGTGCAGATCTCAGGTTCTTGATGCTGTCGAGAACTCTGAAACAGAACTATGGACATGGACTGAGGGGTTCCATTCATTCCGTAGCATCTGTTTGCAGGGTTGCTCTCCTCTCGCTGTATTTGAGCCAAGTGGTAACTTCTAATTTGGTTCCAAACTGGGGAGCAAAGCTTCCATCAGAGAAAAGCATGAAGCATTCCAAGAGGGGTGCAAGAATCCAAAAAAAAAAAAAAAAAAACGATTAAACATGCTTATTTTTATCAGCTTTCCCAACATTCTGTGCTAGCTACCATTAGTGGAGGTTAAGATGAATGGGCTTATTTGTAGCTTAAAATTAAAACTAATTTAAATCTTCAAACACATTGGGTTTCTTTATTTTTAAAGCACTTTGTTTTTTTAAAAAAATATAATTGGTTTATGTTTATTTTCCATTTTATGTTTATTTTTTTCATTTAAGATTAGAAATTGTTTCTGTTGTGGTTGAAAAGGAGCTGGATGGTAAAATGAAAACTGAGCTAACCAGAGGTTTTCTTAGAAATGGGGTGCCATACTGAAAAGGATGGGAACAGGGGGTCCGAAGTGATCTGACCATTGCCGTCACCGGGCACAGAGCAATGGAGCAATCTTTATAAATCAGCAAAGACAGAGACTGCAGGTGATGTGTCAGAGTGTTTGAAGCCAAGCTGGTAGTGCTACCTAGTGGCTCCTGAAGAGGGGACCCCTGTTGGACAAGCAAAGGGTGCAGAAATCCTATTCCCCCCTGCCGCCGCCAGTGTTGGTTCTCAAATCAGGTGTGTCATCTTTGTGGCATTTTCCACAAGAGAACGTAAGCCACATACTTTTAGCCAACATAAAGAGCAGCAAATAATCCTTTCATTTTAATCATTGTGTTTTGACTAGCAGGGATTATGTGTCCATTTAGAACTGCATTTGTTTTGTGTGTTTTATCGCCTCACCTGCCAAATAATCTTGGCTGCCTTTGAGTGCTATGCAGGATGACAATGGCATTTGCAATGGGTAGGCACCAGTCGTTCCTTTGCCTCGGGCGGCCAAATAGGTTGGGTCAGCCCCCCCCCCCCCATTCCTTCTTCCTCTTTACCATGGAGGCAGCCAGAGAAGAGACCAGAAGAAAATTGCTTTGTGGGTTACAGTTCCGGAAACCCCAGCCCTGGAAGAAATGGCAGCCTGGGCAGGACTCTTTCAGGTCCTACGCAGAGTAGTGACGATCCTATACAGGATTCATCAGGAAGAGTACCCAAGTGACCATAACAGAACCCTCTCCTGCGTTGGACAGTGGGGCCAGTACATGTGAATGATATACGGGCCAGCTGTCTATAGGGGCATGAATGGCACCCCATTTGTGAACGATCGCTCTTCCTGTGTCCTGCTGTTCTTGTCTTCCCAAGAACATGTGTTGAGCATTGGATCCGGGTTACCGCCAATACATTGACCCAAACCTCCCTTTTTCGCTGCGGCCAACCCTGTCTTTTCCTTCTGCTCTTTTCCAGCTCACCTCAGCGCGACCCTGGGAAAATGGGATTCCGAGCCTACTGGGCACCCCGAGAGGGAGAGGGTGGCCCATTTGGAGGCGAAGGTGTCGGGTTTAATCGAGGAAGCAAGGCGTGCTGTTGAGCGGAACAACCCTCGTTATTACAAAGGTAGAAGCCATGCTTTCGGTGGAAGAGGGAGCAGGGGATACAGAAAGTGGTGGGAAGGCACCAGTGATCTTTGCCACAGATACGTATTTCTTGCCTTGATCTTGATGTGCACATTGGGATTTGCAATAGCTGGAACTTCTGAGGTTGCCGCAGATATTGCTGAAGGTTTTATTTGCATCAAAGTCATGGGAAAATCATCCCAGAAGCTGAAGCCAGTTGAGCTACATTTTCTGGCTCTTGTTAAGGTTTTATAATTGCCCTCCCCCCCCCAAACTATTTCCTGAAAAATCACATAGCACCCCTCCAGTTCTGTGAGAACTCAAGCAATCCTCACTCGGTTTTGTAAAAGTTACAAAACGAACATTGAATATCGGCATGGTACTACTGACAAAAATTCTGCTGAAAGATACTGAGTCGTGGATTTTGGCCCTGGCGAGTTTTCAAAAAGATAGAAACATTGGAAGGATCTGTCACCAGATGCTAAGAAATGGAACAGCTGGATTAGATCGCTGGTTGCGGGGCCAGAGGCCAAGAGTTCAAGTCCTCCACTGGGACAGGGGCAGTTCTAAGATTGTAAGGTTATAAGATCATAGAATCATAGAACTATTTTATTTTATTTTATCTGTTACATTTCAATTGTGCCAATCAAGTTTCAAAGCACGGCTCTGGGTGGCTAACCACAGTTATAACTCCACCATCCCACACCCCCTGGAATACCTAAAGAAAGACCCAAGAGCCATGAAACGCAGGATATCCCCAAAATAAAGGAATCCTGGATGCCAAATTGAAATCAAAAGCAACACAATCAATCAGTTAAATGAACAATACAAGAACTGAGTCAGAAGGGGCCTCTAAGGCTATCACGTCCACCTGCCCCCCGCCCGCTCAAGACGGGAATCCAAATCCAGTCAGATCTGACATATGGCGGTCTGGTTTTCTCTGGAAGGGCCTCCATGAAGTTGTCATTTCACAAATCATTTCCTCTTTTTCTTTGCTTTCAGCGTTTGCCCCGGTATTAGCGCCTGACTTTTGGAAGATGCCGCGTCAATGGCAGCCCCTCAACACTTCCGTTGCCTTTGTCCCGACAAGCGGCTCTTGTCTGGAGCTGCCAGAAAGCGACGTTTGCCTTTCGGCGATCTTAGGGACACTGTAAGGATTTGCACTAGCCTCTCCCGAGCGTCTGGTCTCTTATTGCAGCAAAGAAACTCGGAGCCTCCTTCTCCCTGGCGGTGCTTGCTAAGAGTGTAGGGTTGAAGCTTCCGCTGGGATGACGAGAAAGAACTCAGATCCTGAGTGAGAGTGGTACAGGAGAAGTACACAGGCTTGCTTAAGATGGTGGCTTGACTTGCACTAAGCAAGAGAGGGTGGATTACGGTAGATGACCCTTCAAGGTACCTTCTCTTGCTGCCGTTCTGCGCCGATGCTGGAGAGCTTTCTTTGGAGACAGGATGGAATTTCCATTGCCTAGGCCAGTGGTGGCGAACCTTCGGCATTTCAGATGTTTTGGACCACAACTCCCACAGTCCTTTGTCATTAGCAATAGACTTGGAATTCTGGGAGTTGTGGTCCAAATCATCTGGAGTGGCAAAGGTTCGCCACCACTGGCCTAGATTCTGGGTACAGATCCAGGGGCAAACCAAGAGTTCCTCTCTAAAGATCCGGGGGGGGGGGGGGGGGTGTTCTTCCTTTTTTTTTTTAAAAAAAAGTAACTTCTCTAAGCATGAGTTCCCTCTCACCCTGTTGATCTCTTTGTTGCCCTCTGCCTTCAGAACTTGGCTTCCCCTTTTTGCACAGGGAAGACAGCGTTGGATCTTGCCTGGTGACAGAAAAGTGCAGAACTCTTGAGACGCAAACGCACTGCTCGGATTACAGTTTGTCCCACCAACTCTTGTACTTCCTGTTTGCAGAGATGGTGAGCTACTTTGGGCTCCCTGACTGAGCTCTGGTTGGGAGTAATAGAACAGGAAGCCCCTATATCTGTGGTAGATCAGCTCCAAGCCCCCCACCCCCCATGGATGCTGGAAAATCTGAATGATCATGAACATATACATAACACAGCCCCAGCTCCCTCTTTTGGTCAGTCCTAGTAATGGCATCACGGAAATATGTTTTTCTAGCGATACATAACATGGTCTCTGGCTTCCTCAAGGGACCAGCGCTGGTAACCTCTTCTATAGAAATACTGTATATATTTCTAGGGATTTTTTTTTTAATGTTTTTAATATTTTCAGACTATGGGCAAGAGAATCAATGGATATTGGTCTTGCAGATAAGGAAGCCCTACTATAATTGGATTTAGACCAACATCTTTTAAAAATATCCTCCCCCCCCCCAACCTCCCGTAAGTTCTTGGTAGCTTCTGATTTGTCACATATAGTGGAGAGGATCTGGGGGAATACCCTAGATACCAGGAACAGTGATATTGGCAGCCATTCCCATTTCTACTGCAGGCCTGAGTGCTAAATTCTCAATGCCCCGTGCCTTGGTTTTATTCCTCTCCACTCAGTCGCCTGCCTTTTCTTTCCACATCTAGCAAGGATGCTTGGATCCCATTTTCCTGAACACCCGCTATTATAAGAATGTGTTTTGTCAGCTGATGATGCAACACAACCTCCAGGCTGAGAAGCAGCCACACCTTACCTCCTTGGGAGACCTTTTTACAGAAAACAGTGAGTAAAAAATACAGGAATGGTATGCCTTCCTTCATTCTGCAGGATTTTCATGTACTTTATCTTGCCCATGACAGTCCAGTGTTCTGTCTCACACATTGGCTTCAGGGTATTCCCAAGCAGATGTCTTCACCTGCTTACGATTCCCTGCAAATGGCACTGAGAAATATCCTGCCTATCTCTCCAACCTGGAGGTTGTCCTTGGGCATCCATCATGATAGCCATTGTTACCCTTGTTCTCCAGGAACTTGTCCAATCCTTTCTTACAGCTGTCAAGGCTGACAGCTGTCGCCACTTCTTCTGGCAGGGAGTTCCACAGACCAGTGGTCCTCTGGGTGAAAAAGTACTTCCTCTTATTTGCTTGAGATCTAGCACCCCAAAGTTTCATGGAATGCCCCCTAGTTCTCGTGTTGTGCGATAGGGAAAATAGCTTTTCCTTCTCCTACTCAAACAACCACCTGCTTTCTCCTACAAATTGTCTTCGTGTTCTCTCCCCTCAGTTGTGTTTTGTGGCATAGCTGGATTCTCTGAATTCTACAAGCCAGCATGGCTAGACTTCATCCTCAGCTGGCAGAAACCTGGGAAAGGATGTTTCTGGATGTATGGTAAGTGATGAACCTCTGGAGGGCTCAGTGGTTTAGCTCTCAGGCTATGGAGCCAAAGGTTGAGAATTCGATTCCCTCACTGGGCCTCCTTGAGAGAGTCTGGACTTGGTCCCTTCCAGCCATGCAGTTCTAAGATTATGTCTTATATTTTAATCTGCCTCTATTGGTTTGCATTGCATTTGATTCATTATTCTTGTTATTGGATTTAATTATGTCTGACTGGTCAAAGTTTTATATTGTTTTCATTATACAGTATACAGTATTGTTTTTGTACTGCCTATGTTCTGTTTTGTATTGTTTTTGTACTGCCTATGTTCTAACTTTTGTAAACTGCCCAGGGTGACCATGGGTTAGATGGTATGGTATAAAAATTGAATGAATAAATAAAATAAAATAAAATTATGACCTGCCGGATAGTTCAGTGGTTTAGGTTTTGCAGCTAGGGGTTGGGAGTTCGGATTGAGGGTTCAATCCACTATGTCTCCTTGACAGGAGCTGGGCTCAGTATCTATAGAGTCTCTTCCAAACTTACTGTTCTGTGATAAAGATGGATACATCTGCTCAGTTCCTCCGGGGTAGAAGGGTGAGCCCGTTAGTTCAGGCTAGTATAGAAGAGGATGCCTTAGGAGGAGGCATTAGCTCTAACATATTGAGCGGGTGATTGAAAAAAGAAACCAATGGTAAGTCCTCCAATTCTTTTGTTTTTTCGACAGGAAATCACTTTTTCTTTTTGTTCCCTCCTAGAAACCTTGACCCCAGTCCCCGAACAGCCCGTCCAAAACCCACGAAGGGTTAAAAGAACAGAGAAAATTCTTCAAGGTAAAAATGGGTGTTTTGCCAACACCAGTTTTGATGTCAAGGTGCCACGTGTGTGGTTGTGTGGTTGTTGCCAAGAAAGCCAACCCATTTTTAACACGCGGGTCTTCTTCAGCATGGAAATTCATTCTGAGCTGTTTTATCTCCATGCTCTGTTTATAATCTGTAGATGTCTTTTGCCCCATGTTTTGGCCATTGGATCGATCCATCATAAACTCTACTCAAAATGGATTTTGTCCATCTTGAGTGATCTTTCATCAGGAACAAGAATCTTGGTGGGTGATAGTACCATTGTTATTTCCCTCGCCAGCCTCATAAATCCATGCAAGGAAGAGGTTGACAAAACAAAGGTGAAAAATCAGAAGTCTTTAAAATCCAAGTAGTCCTATTGATTTCTACTCAGAAGTCAGCCCCACCGTGTTCGGTAAGACTTACTTCCAAATCAGTGTGCATAAGATTCTGCCATGAATTAATAGTAATGCCGGCTGGGAGATTCGGGATGTTTTTAATGTTAAAAAAAAAAGTTTTCCCATATCAGGTGCCGCATTGATGCCATCACTCCGTTGACCCCCCAAATGTTGTCTCCACAGATGGTTGCTCTTCTCACAACACGGCGGTGGCTGTAGCAGCGATTGGGGGTTTCCTTTACTATAGCTCCTGATACATCCTTCATCAGGAACGAGCACATATCTCAGTCACTGTTGTCCTCGCCATCATCATCATCATCAGCTCCATTCCTGCTTCCAGCTGGCTTCCAGGAAACGCACCACTCCTTACGATGAGCTTTCTGTAGACCTTATGTCACCTCTCCAAAACATCCCAATTAAGCACCGCCTTTGGACAATCCACGAATGCAGTGGTTCCTAACCATGGGTGACCCAGATGTTCATGGACTGCAATGCCCAGAAACCCCAGCCAGCACAGCTGGTAGTGAAGGCTTTTGGGGAATAGCAGTCCAGCAATAAACGCCTGGGTCAACCAAGGTTGGGAATGATCGCGACGAGTTGTGTTAGGAAGATTGCTTGATCTAATAGTATTAGCCTTTGTTTCAGATTAAATCTATGCTCTTAAAAGATAATCTGGATGGTGTTGACTTTGGGAAGCAAAGCAGAGACATACAACTGCATTGTCCACCCTGTTGGTTGTCACGGTGTCTATCAACCCACACCACCAGAGCCTCTCAAGACAACCCATCCTTGCAGAGGCCAGGAAGACATCTACTAGAAGGTTGGGCCTTCTTGGTGGTGGCACCAACCTTTTGGAATTGGTTCCTGGCCAAGCTGGGTCCCGTCCACTCCTTGCCTACTTGTAAGAAGTTCCTTGAGATGCAGGTCCTCATAGAGGCCTTTGATGGCAGCCTCACATCAAACTTGCCCTGCTCACCCCATTATGTCCCATTCGGCTTGCCTCAATTTGGTCTTCTATTTCACCATTCCTGTTGTGAGCCTCATGGCACAGTGGTTAAATGCTTGTACTGCAGGTAAAACTGTGCTCACGACCTGGGGTTCAATCCGAGGTAGCTGACTTCAAGGTTCACTCAG
>JAHTLZ010002350.1:7733-35173 GCA_023846285.1 Phrynocephalus versicolor
GCTTTGAGAGGCTGACCACTCTCCCAGCTGCTTTCAGCTGTCTCACAGTGGTACATAAACCATTTGTTACTTTCTGGGCTGTGTTATTTTATACTTCTTGGCTTGGTCTCTTTCCATGACCTTGCAAGACTGTTTTGTAGCCCTTATGAATGCTTGGATGAAGCAGACTTTCAAGGTAGCTATTCCACTAAATAAACCTTTTGTTACACTGGCTTCAAGCCCATAGCCTTGAGCTGAGAAACAAGAAATATATTGAATATATGAATTGGTAGGAAAAGGGGAAATTAATTTTACTACAGTAGCTCATAAGGAACATTAAGAATTAGCATAGGACCAATTCACCCTTCATTATTCACTTGGACAACCTTGATAATCATTCCCCCAAAACTGGTTTAGATACCACTAGCATATAACATGGTGCTTAATTACAGAATATTGTTGTTTCCTAATTAAAGTGGAGACTTTGGTGAGCTTTTATAAAGGGCATTGACATCTCGGCTTTCTAATCTTATTTTTTCTAGAAATTAATTCTCAGACTGCATCTTCTGAGCTGAAGCTGTTTAACCCCTACCTCCTTCATTTTTGCCTTTGATCTGCATTGTCCCAGAGGAACATGTCCATCTTAGAGGTTAGCAGCTACAAAGTTTGAACATTTGTGTTTTAATTAATTGAACAAAATTCCAGTTTATATGGGAGGTGGAGGAATGTTAAGTGCAGTGCTTGATTTTCAGCTCTTCATCACATAATTAAAACAGTGTCTTGATGTGAAAGCAAGACAATTTAAATGACCTCCCCTTTGAATGGTTAAATGAGTTCATGTTCATCAGAGCTGAAGGTCTGCAAGTGTAATTCACATGAATGTTTTCCTAATTAAAATATTTATTTCTCTGCTGCCTTAGAAAATCAACAAATCTGCATTTCAATTCAGTTTCTTCCCCTTCAAATGTCCCTATTTTCCCCCAATACGCTGACATTTGAATGGCATTTTGCCTCTAATATACAATGCCACACAGACTCACAATTTCTTTTTCCCTTTTGTTACATCTCTGCTCTGCTGCCTCTCTAGAATTGCTACTATGCTCTTTCATTTAGCTGTACTGCTCTTTGCCAGAAAAATGAGAATCAACATATTGCTATCAAAATATTCCCATCTGAGTATAGGAAAAAGGGTCTGGGGAAACATCAGAAAACTCCATGAATAAAATTAAAAAGGAAGGACAGTCTTTAAACAGAAAGTGTTAAACAGGAAATGTTAAAGCACTCATTTAAAAGCATTTTCCTGTTCAGAAATAACCCCCATTCATTTCAGGGGCCAGAATTCTATCGGTAGTTCCAACTGGAGTAGTTGTATTGAATCACTGAGACTCATAATTTAACTGATTGCACAAGAAGAGACTAGCAACAAAATCTAGGCCAGTGGGTCTTACTCTTCATTTCCCCCATCCCATGACAGGAATGGGGAACATGAGAAATTACAGCAGACATCAGGCTGCAATCCTCATTGTTCCCAAAACTGGTCACACTGATTATGTCTAATGGGAGGTGCAGCTCAACAACTGCCCAAGGCTCATACGTTCTCCCCCTACTACCTAGGATACATAAGACTTGTGTCAGACAAGATGGACTGCACTCCACAATACATTATGGAAGAAAATTTTTACTAGTCCCAGAGTGTGATAATTTTCCCCCAACATGCAACGTGACCACTTTTTAAAGAAATAATTCAGAAATGTTATAAAGGGATAAAACTACAAGTTTAGGTTGCATTTCAGGGAAAATCCAGTGATGCCTATCTCTCACATCCAGAGAAATGCCCAAAATCCTACCAGCACCACTTTTATTTATTTATTTATTTATTTATTTATTTATTTATTTATTTGATTTTTATACTACACCATCTGACCAACGGTCACTCTGTTTTAGTGAAATTCCTCAGGCTTTGTCTATAAAGGAACATCATCATTTATACTAATTGCAGTTTCCTTGAGCAGAATGAACCTAGGTCATCCATTAGGTGTTGGCACAATTTTTAGGGCACTTTGAAATAAATATATGAATGTTCCCTGGCTTCCTTATAGGAAAATCACTCCTCCTCCCCATGTCACAGTTATTATTCCATGGTACCATGCTTCAATTTTAGAATTTTAACTCTAAATATATAGCTGCCATTTAGCATTTTTTCTTGAGTGTTTGAATGAACTTATTCCCACCTATGTTCTCCATTGTCATTCTAACTGCAATTTTGTTGCAGAGATAAATGAATTATACATTGAAAATACTTCACAAAGAGCTATCATGATGCTATGAAGTTCCACAGCAATCATAATGACATTTTTATATAAAGGTAGAGCTCATGTTTTCAGCCTTTTTACATATCATTGTTTTGTGTGGTGGGTTTTGTGTCAGATTTGGTCAAAGCCCACCTGCAGAGCTGAACTGGGGCCTGACTCTGGGGCTTCAATATATAGGCAGCAAACCCAAAGCACAGATCAAATTTTAAATTTCATTCTGTCTTAGACTTCGGAAGGGGGGAGGGTGAAACCATTATAATATGGCACTTGTTTTCTGAGAAAGCATTGGGGAGAAGATGAGGTGGAAGGAATGGGGCTGACTCTTGATTCTTGTTTTTTTTTTCCTTCCTTCCTTCCTTTTTATGTAGAAAGAGAAATGATGGAAAGAGATAGAAGAATAGTGTCCCCAAGGGAGTTAATATATATAAATGGCAGACATACATATCATACCTGTTTGTTTTCTTGTGCCAGCTTGATCCTCTTCCAGGTTCCTATTCGGCTAGTAAAATTCATCCTGACAAAGCTCTTAAACCAATTTCTGGAGTGCCAGTCATACTCAAGAGAAAGCATGGACCTTCAGGTTTCCGAATCTCAACAGATGTCCAGGCACCAAGATGAAACAGGCAGCCCCAGAATCCATCAGAACCAAAACAGACCATTTTCCATAAACACAAATATGGCTTTGAACTAGATCTTATGCTAACATATCATCAAGGAGGCACTTGTACCTATATTTCTGAAATTAACTTGAACATAGACTTGCATCACAGCATCACAGCAAGATAAATGTATAAACCCTGCCATTATAATTATTTTATTCACCGGCCCATGCAGTGAATCAAGAGATTAATTAGTTGTGATTACATGAAATTAATAGCATTATCATTTCTTTGTTCTTATTGTATGTATGCCTTCTCAAAAAATGTGTCCCATAGAATTTAAGGTGACTTTCTCCCACATTAATGATTTGACCTCAGTTGCTTGTTAGGACTCCAATTTACCTGCCTGTCACAAAAGTAGGTAGCTTACACCAGGTATAATAAGTGCTACATATGAAAACCGCCCATAGTCTAAGTTGGAACGAGTGATCATGAACCCAGGAATTTATCGTTGTATTGTTTTTCTAAATGACCTATTTCCTTGTTGAGAGAGTCTGACTCAGCTAAAGCTACTACTTATGAACCCCAAATGAATTACCGTATATACTCGAGTATAAGTTGACCCGTGTATAAGCCGGGGGGCCCTAATTTAAACCCCCCAAACTGGGAAAATTTATTGACTCAAGTATAAGCCTAGGGTGGGAAATGCAGCAGGGCCTGGCAACTCCTCCTTTGTGAGCTGTGTGTGTGTGCAATGTTTAAAATGACTTTTAGCCACCAAGGCAAGTGCTTGAGTTGGTGGCTAAAAGTCATTTTAAACATTGTTTTAAAATGACTTTTTAAAAAGTCATTTTAAACATGGGGGGTCAGGAGAAGTGGCACACAATGTTTAAAATGACTTTTAGCCACCAACCCAAACTTGCCTCAGTGGCTAAAAGTATTGACCCGAATATAAGCTGGGGACCCCCTTTTTCAGCCCAAAATTAGGGCTGAAAAACTAGGCTTATACTCGAGTATATACAGTAATAGAAAAACAGCAGCCATCTAGGTCTAATATCCTCGATAGGGATGTGTCAACTTTGCTTGTATGCCAGAACTGGTTGGGTCAGACTAGACCAGGGGTCTGCAACCTTTAAGACATAAAGAGCCACTTGGACCCGTTTCCGACGGGGAAAAAAAACTGGGAGCCGCAAAACCATTGTGACATTTAAAACAAATATATACAACCGCCGCCGCCGTTCTCGCTGTTCCGCCTCAGCAACCAGGCGCCGGCACAGCCGCCGTTTGAGGCTCCATGAGGTGATGACCCGCGCTCCGGGCCTACCAGCCTCAGCGGTTGAAAGGACAGCCTGCGACCCCGCGGCTGGTCCTTTTTTTTGGAAGCGGGCGAGCGGCGACCTCTCTCCACACACACACACACACACACACCCTTCTTGCAGCCCTGGTGTGTGTGCATGTGTGGGCAAAGTTTGGCTTGTGAAGGAAACGGAGGGAAGGGGCGGGTGATGCGACACACACACACACACACACACACACACACCCTTCTTGCAGCCGTGGTGTGTGTGCATGTGTGGGCAAAGTTTGGCTTGTGAAGGAGACGGAGGGAAGGGGCGGGTGATGCCACACACACACACACACCCTTCTTGCAGCCGTGGTGTGTGTGTGTGTGTGTGTGTGGGCAAAGTTTGGCTTGTGAAGGAGACGGAGGGAAGGGATGCTGAGGCTAAAAGAAGCGGGAGAGCGAGGGGCGCGCCGGGCCACCGTGGATCTCCCCGGTCCGCTCCTCCATTCCGCTTTCGGACCCCCTTTTTGTCCGTCCAGGCCGCCGCCGCCACCGCCACCACCACCACGAACCCACCGGCTGCATTGGCCTGGCCGTCGCCGCCTCCCCTTGCCCTTTTCCCGGGCGGGCGCGGCCATTGTGGACGCTTCCCCCTCGCCGCAGCCGCCTCTGTCTCCTCCACTGCCGGCGGTTGGGCTGGTGGCGGGAGGAGGGGGAGGAGGAGGCGGAGGAGGAGGATTACCAACAGACGTGGCTTCCTGCTGCTGCTGCTGCTGCTGAGCAGCCCCTGACCCCCATGGCAGGAGGAGACCCCGGCGGCCACTGATGCCACCCCCACCACCCCTCCAACGCCTCCAACGCCGCTGCCGCCGCCATCCTGGCCCTGGCCGGCCCGGGAGCCTTTGCCACGGCCGAGGAGGCGGCAGCGCACCAGCGGCTGCAGCAGCACCAGGAGGAGGAGGAGGAGGAGGAGGAGGAGGAGGAGGAAGAAGATGAAGACGAGGAGGACCGCGGCGGCGGCGAGCTGGAGTCTCCCCCGCGGTCCTAGTTTAAATGCCGCGGGACCCCTTCCATGAGGGGAACCTCCCAGAGCTGCGGCAAAGTTTCCAAAGAGGTTTGGCGCGCTTTCTCCTCAACCCTGTCCTCCTCCTTCTCCTCCTCCAGCCCAGGCTGGCGCACCCTCAGAAAAGCTCCCCCGCCTCCTAAAACGAGGCTCCCAGTTTTGCCACGGGGAAGCGAGAGGAGGAGGAGGAGGAGGAGAGGAAAAGACACACACAGAGAGAGAGATGAAGGGAGAAAGACCGTGACGGCTGCCGCTCTTCCAGAGCAGCCAACACAGCAGAGCAGAACTCGATGCGGCAAGGCTTCCCCTGTGCCCCGAGACCCCGCGCGCCTCCCCCGCCTCCCTCACCAGCAGCAGCGGCGGCAGCGGCTGCCCAGCCACCGTTCTTTCTCTTCCTCCTCCCCCTGCCCCCCCCAGTTCGGAAGAGACCGCCTGAAGCCTCTGACGAAAAGAAGGAAAGGCGGGAGCGGGTGGTGGTGGTGGTGGTGGTGGTGGATTTCCCTCTGGAATGGAAATGGAAACAACCGCTCAAGCCATGACGGTCCAGCGCGCTGGCCATCTCCAGACACTCTCTCTCTCTTCTAAAGCATATTATTTTGCACGTGCCCGCCCTTTCTGACAGTCACCTTCCGGAGCCGCGGCAAAGGTTCCAAAGAGCCGCATGTGGCTCCGGAGCCGCGGGTTGCAGACCCCCGGACTAGACCAGTGGTGGCTGAGTAAATTAAAGCTTTCTCAATCTGGATTTTCCATATAAAAACTGAGAGCAAGATGGAGGGCAGGAGGGAGGGGAAGAAGCAGTAGTCTATCATGCTTCTTTCACCATAAGCTGGCTTCCTATCTGTGGCATAGTAGCTATTAGAGGTGGGCATGAAACAGAAAACTGCTGGTTTGGTAGGTTCTGTTTCAGGCCCCCTCAATTCATTTTGTTTCATTTTGCATGAATTTTAAAAACAAAAATTGATATGAACCAAGCCAAAACAAACCGGTTCGGTTTACCTGGACCACTGCCACCCCTGCTGTCGAGGGAATGCCACCGCCGCTGCCAACCACGCGGCCCCAGGGGCTGGGTTGGTGCTTTTTTAAATTATTTTTTCTTTATTTTAGAGCATCGACCATGCAGCCCGAGGGGCTGGGTTGGTGCTTTTTAAAATTATTTTTTTTTCTTTATTTTAGAGCACTGACCATGCAGCCCGAGGGGCCGGGTCAGTGCTTTTTATTATTTTTTATTATTATTATTATTTTAATTTTAGAGCGCCAACGATGCAGCCCCAGGGGCCAGGTCAGCACTTTTTTTACTTTTTAATGTCTTTCTTTATTTTAGAGTGCCAACCATGTGGCCCCAGTGGCTGGGTTGGCATTTTTAAATTTACTTTACTTTACTTTACTTTACTTTACTTTACTTTACTTTACTTTAATTTAATTTAATTTAATTTTTAGAGTGCCAACCACATGGCCCCATGCTGGGTTGGCACTTTTTAATTTTTTTCTTTATTTTAGAGCACCAACCACATGGCCCAAGGGCCGGGTCAGCATTTTTAATTATTTTATTATTTTATTTTTTTAAAAGTCCCTGACGTGGGGTCCCCCCCCCCCCACAGCTGAGAGATGCTAGCTGCCATGCACCCCCCTTTTTTCTCCTGGCCCGCTGACTCACAGGCTGAATTGGCTGGTCCGTGGGCCAGATGGATTTTTTTTTTTAGTTTTTAAATTATTTATTTATTATTTTAAAGTCCCTCAATGCGCCCCCCCCCCTTCTGGACCGCTGCTGCTGCCGGAGTTCCAAGCAAGGAGGCTGGAAGAGACAAGATAGGAGATGGGGGGGGGAATGAAAAACAAAATGAAACAAAATGGAAATTTCTGTTTTTTCATTTCGTTTTGTTTTCCTTTGATGGGTTGGTTCATTATTTGTTTTGCTTGCTAGCGAAACAAATAATGAGTAACAAAATGAATTAAAACTTCATTTTGTGCCCATCTCTAGTAGCTATCATCATTAATCTTGAAATGCAGAGCTGGAAGGAATCCTATGAATCATCAAGCCCAGACTTGTTCCAACCTCCGACTCTGCAGCTAGATACTTAAACCACTGGGCTATCCAGAGGTTTTTCTGGAGTTCTGTTTTTCATGTACAGTATATAGATCACCGTGTGGTATGGTTTGAACTGAACTGAGGCTTGGATCCTCTGAACTACTTGTGGATAAATTAAGATGTTCTGCTTCGCGAGCAGATAGGTCTATTCAATTTTTAAATGTCTCTTTGAGGTTTAATGGAGACATTTGAATGGGTTGGCATGGCCTTAGTTATATTATACCTCATTTGGACTACTAAACGTGCTTCACATGGATTTGCATACAAAGTGTGTTTGGAAATGTCAGCTAGTCCAAAGTGCTGTGGCCAAAATGTTCCCCAAGATCTTTATCAGAAGCAGGTGATTCTCCATTTATTCTAGCTTTTTTTAAGGATGCTGGTTTGTTTATGGGCAATTCTGAAATTGCTAACCTATAAAGCACCAGGAGGTCCAGAATATGATAGCCAGACTAGTTAGAGGAATCAGCAAATACCAACATATTTCCCTAGTAGTGGTCACCTTGTATAAGTTTCCAGTTCATTTCTGTATTAGTTTCAAGGTGCTGATTTTGACCTATAGTGTGCTAAATGGTTGAGGACCTCAATACATGGAAGAATGACTCCTTTCATGAGGGCTGCCTGCCCTACCTGTGCATCTCAGGCCCAGTGGCTGAGAAGACTTGCCCCCAAAATGGCCCAGAATAAGAAAACGAGTAATTATGCCTTCTCAGTAGTTGCTCTTCTGCTTTTGAATGAATTGTCACTCAAAATTCACCTGACACATTCTCTGGAGATTTAAAATAAATCTTTAAATACTCATCTATTTTGACAGACTTTTCAAACATTGCCACCTAGTAGCACAGCTGAGGTGACACATTTAACATCCATAGCCTCTGCTTGATTTTAAAGTAATTTTTATGTGAATTATATGGTTATACCTTTTATGTGTTCTACGCTGCTCAGACTGATCATTGTTCAGATGGGCAGTTTATAAGTTCAACAAACAAGCAAACAAGAAAACTTGACATAAGGTAATTTCAAAGGCCATGTTCTTTCCAACAAGCCTGCCTAGTCATTCCCTCTCTCTTTCCACCTTCAGGTGTGTTTTTCATAGGCACTTTTCATGGGAGGCTTTTCTTAAAGCTGCCCTCAGGTTATTCTGGAAGAAGCTAAGCAGGACTCCTCCCTCTTGCCCTTGGCCGGTAGGGAAAGACTGTATTCTTCAGACAGATATTTATAGTGAGTTTTTCTTGAGGAGGGACTCCCTTCATTGAATGGCTCTTGCTTTGGATGGTGTTTTCTTTTCACTGACAAAGTTTAGTACTTTCATCAGTTGATTCAGAGCCAGTGTAGTGTAGTGCTGTGACAGAAATCAAAAGCATGAACACACGCGCACACACACACACACACACACACACACCATTCAAATTGTAAACCACCCATAGAGTGCTTGAAGTAGAACACTTTGCTTTGCCTTGCTTTGCTTTCCTAAATTATTTGCAGGATCCTTTGAAACTTATCCAAAAAAAAAAAAAAAAAAAGAACATGGGGGTGAATGGGTGGATAACTGTTGCCATCAAGTATAAGAGATAGGACCTACAATAGAACTAAGGGAACAGGAAGGGGGGAGGGCAATGGATGGGGCAGCCATTGGAGTCATGCTGGGTAGGGGAAGGTATGGTGGTAGGAGTGGAACATGCCCGCCTAGGAGAAGAGAGTTTAGATACCTTACATCTATCCCCTCTTCTAGTTCCACCCCTAGCCAGAAGGAATCAGGTGACCATATCAGCGAGCCCACAAGTCACACGGTGCTGTTGTTTAATGCCAGGTCGGTACAAAATAAGACCGCCCTCATCCATGATGTCATTCTGGATGAGGGTGCCGACCTGGCATGTATTACCGAGACCTGGGTGGGAGAGGAGTGTGGTGTCCCCCTCTCCCAGCTATGCCCGCCTGGGTACTCGGTCCAGCACCAGTGTCGCTTGAAGGGTCGGGGAGGGGGAGTTGCTATAGTCTACAGGAGTTCTATCTCCTTGACCAGACTTCCTGTCTCCTTGGGAGGAGGCCTGGAGGGCCTGTACTGTGTGCTGGGCTCACGAGACAGATTGGGGATTCTGTTGGTGTACCGCCCACCCTGCTGCGTACCAACAGTCTCCCTGCCTGAGCTGACGGAGGTTGTCTCGGACCTGGTGTTGCAGGCCCCCAGACTGTTGGTACTGGGGGACCTCAACATCCATGCTGAGGCAACCTTGTATGGGGCGGCTCAGGACTTCATGGCCGCCATGACAACCATGGGGCTGTCTCAATATGTCAACGGCCCAACACATGAGAAGAGCCATACTTTAGACCTGGTCTTCTCAACGGGATTGGAGGATGGTGGTCTGGATGTGGAGGGGTTGGTTCTAACTCCATTGTCATGGTCAGACCACTTTCTGGTCAAGTTTAGGCTATTAGCTTCTTCTACCCTCTGCAAGGGTGGGGGATCTATTCAGATGATCCGCCCTCGGAGACTAATGGATCCAGATGGTTTCCTGAAAGCTCTGGGGGATTATCCGTCTGATATGGCCGGCGCTCCTGTCGAAGCTCAGGTCACCCTGTGGAATAGGGAAATGTCCCGGGCAGTTGACACGATTGCACCTAAGCGCCCTCTCCCCTTACGCAGAGCCCAGACAGCTCCTTGGTATACATCTGAGCTGCGGGCAATGAAGCAGGAGGGGAAACGGCTGGAGCGCAAGTGGAGAAAATATCACTGTGAGTCTGATCGAACACGGCTTAGAGCCCATTATCGGGCCTATTCCATGGCGATACGGTTTGCGAAAAGGCAATATTTCACAAACCATATTGCTTCTTCAGAGTGCCATCCAGCGGAGCTGTTTCGGGTGGTCCGGGACCTTCTTCAACCGAGAAATACGATGGAGGTTCTGGACCACTCGGCAGCCTGCTGTGAGGAGTTTGCTGTCCACTTTGAGGAAAAAATCGCTCAGATTCGCAGGGAATTGGACTCCACTATTGGTGCAGAATCAAGGGATGTGTCCAGTGTGCCGTGCTTAGGTCCAGTATTATTGGATGAGTTTCAATTATTGAGACCTGATGATGTGGACAGGGTGCTTGGATCTGTCCGTGCTACCACTACGCCACTCGACCCTTGCCCTTCTTGGCTAATTGAAAGATCTGCCAGGGGAGTTCGCACCTGGGTCCAGGAAGCTGTAAACACCTCATTAAGAGAGGGAGTGGTCCCTGCTGCCTTAAAAGAGGCAGTAATTAGGCCACTCCTTAAAAAACCTAACCTGGACCCAGGGCTGGTGGTTAATTACCGTCCAGTAGCGAACCTCCCTTATTTGGGCAAGGTGTTGGAGCGGGTGGTGGCCGGGCAACTCCAGGCACTGCTGGATGAAACGGATTTTCTGGATCCATTTCAATCTGGTTTCAGGCCGGGTTTTGGTACAGAGACTGCCTTGGTCGCCCTGTATGATGACCTTTGCCGGGAGAGAGACAGGGGGAGTGCAACCCTGTTGATACTCCTGGACCTCTCAGCAGCTTTCGACACCATCGACCATGGTGTCCTTCTGGATAGGCTGGCCAGGTTGGGAGTCGGAGGCACCGCTTTGCGGTGGTTCCATTCCTTCCTGGCTGACCGTGTCCAGAAGGTGGTGCTGGGGGACAGTTGCTCTGCCCCGTGGCATTTATGTCATGGGGTTCCTCAGGGCTCTATACTGTCTCCCATGCTGTTCAACATTTACATGGAACCACTGGGAGAGGTCATCAGGAGGTTTGGGCTGAGGACTCAGCAATATGCTGATGATACTCAGCTCTACCTCTCGTTTTCCACCAATCCAGGTGAGGCAGTTTCTGTGCTGAACTCGTGTCTGGGCCAGATAATGGACTGGATGAGGGTTAACAAATTGAAACTCAATCCAGACAAGACAGAAGTGCTGTTAGTGGGTGCTTCGCCAGACAGGTTAGAGGGCCACTTCCCTGTTCTGGACAGGGTTGCACTCCCCCTAAGGGACAGGGTCCGCAGCTTGGGGGTGCTCCTGGACCCCGATCTAACTCTGGAAGCCCAGGTGGACTCGGTGGCCAGGGGTGCCTTTCTCCAGCTGCGGAAAATATATCAGCTACGCCCCTACCTGGATGAACGGAGCCTCATAACAGTTACGCATGCACTGGTAACATCCCGTATTGATTACTGCAATGCGCTCTACATGGGGCTGCCTTTGAAGACGGTTCGGCGATTGCAACTGGTTCAGAATCGTGCAGCGCGGCTAGTAAGTGGTGGGGCCGCTCGGGATCACATCACGCCGATTCTACGTAGCCTACATTGGCTACCAGTTGCTGCCCGAGCCCAATTCAAAGTGCTTGTTTTGACATATAAAGCCCTAAATGGCTTAGGACCTGGATACCTGAAGGACCGCCTCCTTCCATATGAACCTACCCGGCAATTAAGATCAAGCCAGGGGGCCCTCTTGAAACAGCCATCCCTCAAGGAGGTAAGAGGGATGGCTTGCAGACACAGGGCCTTCTCGGCAGCTGCCCCCAAGCTATGGAATGCCCTCCCAAGTGAGATCCGCCTGGCGCCAACACTGATGACATTTCGGCGCCAGGTAAAAACCTTCCTGTTCCAGAAGTTTTTTAATTGATATAATTTAGATTGTGGGTCTTCTGATGGCAATTTTAGTGTGATGTTTTTAGTATAAGGTTTTATTGTTGTTTTAATTATTTATTGTTGTTTGATGTTTTTTAACTGTTTTAATCCCTTGATTGTAAGCCGCCCAGAGACCTTTGGGTAGTGGGCGGCATATAAGTTGTAAAAATAAATAAATAAATAAATAAATATTATTGTTATATACTTCAAATATATAGTGTAGTAGTATACTGTACAAGACTTATTATTTTTAATTGCACATGTGACTGTCAGAACTTCATGCATTCCGGTGAGATCATCTCATGGTGTCTCCCTCTTTTTCAAGATGCTTTCACAATTTCTAATTATTTTCATCTTAAAGACATGTGGTTAGATATTATTTAGAATTTTCAGTATGAACCTTGTTAAAGGTTTGGGCTGATTTCTGTGTACATTTACTGGAAGTAATTTCTACTAAAATCAATGGGACTTGCTTCCAAGTAAATATGCCTGAGATCAGACTAAACCCTTCTATTTGAAAATTAAATCTCATCACACTGTGTTTCGATGCATAATAATGAGGAAATAAGCTCCATTAAAATCAATGGGGCATTTCCAAATATCCATTACATAACTATGGGATTTTTTTTAAAATAATGCCAAAGTAATAAACCAGGCCTGCCCAAACTTCATCCCTCCAGATGTTTTGGACTGCAACTTCCACAGTCCTTTGCCATTGGCAATCTAAGCTTAGAATTCTGGGAGCTGTAGTCTAAAATATCAGGAGGGCCGAAGATTGGGCAGGCCTGTAATAAACAGTATAGCCCCCCTCCCCATATTAGTGTCCACTGGTTTTCTTCAGATGACCTAAGGTAACAAAGAACAGTGTTGGTTTTTTTTTTTAATTTTCCAAAGAAAGATTAGGAGTCTTTTAAGTGGGTCTTTTCTTTCAAAAATCTCCAGATGTTTTGCTAAAGAATGAACCTCTGAATGCACTGCCAAATACACTATTTTACTGTGGCCAAAGTCAATTCATTCCTGCAAGACTTCTGTGTTTCTGGTAATTATGAGAACTGAAGAGTTTCTTTGAGATATGTTTGTAAAATAGCCATGAGTTGATGCTACTCTTGTATTCTTCAGAGCCAGAAAACAGGGTACATAATGAACCAGTTCATTCATGACAGATATTTAATAGAACACCAAGCTGAACTTTTTACACATTTTTGTGCAGAAGAAACATTTCTGTCTCCCTCAAAACATATTCAGGAAAAGGCAATCCACAGTAAAGAAAATAGCAGAGAAGACATGCGACTTTCCTCTGAAATGTCACATTGATTTAAGCCCCATGAAAAGCATCCCCAATTTTTTCCTGAACAACCTGCTCTAGTTGTTTAGAAGGCTATAGGTATTTGTACACGACCCCTAAATTCCGCCGCAAATGGCTCCTAGCTCCTGAGCTTAAAATTGTTTCCCCACCAGCACCGGAGTTTACAGAAAATTAAGTGCGGCCACGCCCACCTAAGCGTGTCCCAGCACACTTTTTAGGTACCTGCTCTTGGAGGGTGAAAAACCCCAGATCCGGATGTAAAGGAGTGAGTGCCCGGCTCGCCTCACTTCTGTTTTTCTTTTTTTCTTTTTTTGCCTCCTGCCCCTTTAAGAGAAGGAATCATGATGACGACAGGGCTCAGGGCGGCTTGGACCAGCGGGTGGAGGTGAGCCTGCATTCTTTTGTCCCCTTTTTTCTCCCTCCCCTCATGCAGACAGGATCAAGGAGGTGCGGAGGGGTGGGGACGCAGGAAGAGCAATGAACCCCCAAGATCTCTGGTCCGAATTTAAGTGGCCAGCGGATTTTAGGGGTCATATGAAGGGGCCCTATGTGGCCTATGGCCATTTTGAAGATATCTGCAGACTTTGATACCGGCAGGAATGTGTTGTCGATACTGATTCTTTTTAGTTCCTCACTTCTTACATGCACATCTCCATAAGATGCGTTATAATAATTTTTAGATAACTCCCTTAGTTTTCTTATTGGTCAGGGGAGATTTTACTGTGCTCCATGTCTCTTCTTGCTGCCTCCTGAGTTTGCCTGTGAGTTCTGCTACTTCATGATGCACTTCCAGCTGCTTCCAAGTCCTCTGGACATACGTGTAAATCCTGGGATAGATGGTTCATTTCACTATCAGGAAGATCTCTCATGGATACTACCCTCACAGTTAGTGACCCTGACTTTTCTACTGGGGCGTCTGTCTCCTGCCGGAGTCATAGTTGCAGCTGTTTTGCCTTATTTAGTTGATGGAGTCATTGGATTCTGCTGAGTTTAGTGTACTGTGTGCAAATTGGTGATGCCTATCCTTGCATCTGTGCAGGTGTCTCAAGTGTCTTCTTCAGCTGCTTATTCTACCATGCCATCTTCAGGATATCTGCACATTAATCATTGGCAGTACCCTATCTGCATAAACTGTACAATATTTTTAGAATGAAAGAATTTCATTTTCACTAGGGCTGTGGGATGTAGCTAGTTTAACCAAAAGAGTTAAGGATAAGGAACAAATAATTCTGTGGGTTACTTGGTAAAGTTATGTGCCCGGAGACTCTAGGTGTTATAGTCCAAAAACTAATTTCCCCAGATGGTGTTAATTAGTAGGATGGGTGAAAAAATATTACATTCTGAGGTAAAACTAATAAATTGAGAAGCTCTGTCCCTGGCCTCCCTTACATGCTTTCCTTTGCTTGCTTCTGTCTGTGCTTGTTATTTTCCTCAGAGAAGCAGTACTTCACAGCCACCTATACCACATTATATTTTTGAACTGTCATATACTGTACATCCCATGGGACCCAGAGATCTTAACAAAGGCTCACAATGCCCTCAGTCCATCTTCTCCACCTATGTCTATGATAGCTAGGCACATAGTAGGAGGCATCTTGCTTTTTAGCATTGCTGAGCCAGGTAATCCCCCTCTTGTAACTATCTTTTTAGTTTCTTTTCCCTAGGTGCAGTACTTTGCACTCATCCCTGTCAAATTTCATTGTGTTGGTTTCAGCCCAGTGCTCAAGCCTATCAAGATCATTTTGAATCTTGTTTCTGTCTTCCAGAGTATTTGCTTCAGTATTTTTCCACCCATTTTTTGTCATCCACAAATTTAACAAGCATCAGACCCCGGACAAAGCCTTGGGTTACCCCACATGTTACCTCCTACTACTTAAAGAAGCATCCATTAAACATCACCTTCTGAAATTGTAACTCCTAGTCTCCATGCTTACTGTTATTAGATAAGGCCCATGATGTGGTGCATTAGCCTGCAGCATTTTTTTAACAATCATTAATGCAATGGAACCTGAACAAGTCATACTAAAGATTCATCACTGGTTCCTGCCATTGATCTATCTGCAGGACATCATTTGCTTTACAGAAGATTGCAGCTTTCTTGTGTCAGTTGAACACACATGCCACACATAAACAAGTGGTTAAGAACATGCCTTCAATGCAAAATATCTGGAGATCAATTCTTGCTTTTCACAGTAGGGATCAGCAAAAGACTTATGCCTGCCATATGTGTGAATAAGGATGCACTATGTAGAAACTGTGGGGTAGCTCACTATTGCTTCTTCTGTAATCTCAAAATGCCCTCGTACTGGGGACCTAAAAATATGCCCTTTTACTTATGTAAGATCAATTAAGTTTGTCTACAGGCAAATGGTGCAAATATATCTGTACAATTTAATTAACTAGGCAATAATCTACAATGCCACGTAACATATAACCTAAAACCCACTGAGGCTAAATGCAATTTCTTTAGGTGGATTCAGTGCCAGGAACCACAAAGATGGATGAGAGGGTTATTATTTATTTTCAACTCATGTTCATGCATGTGCATATGTGTGATTTGTCCGACATTCGCTCTAATACATGACTTTTAAAGGGAGGCAGACAAAAATGCTAACTGAAACATGCAATTTCAATATGACTTCCAAGAAAATATGCATTTCTATACCTAGAGTACTGTATGTCATGTACTGTATCCATGTTTCAACAAACTGTTGCATTTTTAGAGCTGAAAACTAGAGATGGGCACGACTTAGCGAAATTTTTGTTTCCATTTTCGTTTTTCGTTTTCGTTACATAACGAAATGAAAAACGAAAAACGGTTCAAAAATGGAACGGAAACGGAAACGAAACGACTAATTTTGAGCCGTTTTTCATTTTTCGTTACTGGAAAAGCACTTAATGGAGCTAAATGGGAAGAAACAAAAAAAATTCGTTTTCATTTTCGTTTTTTGTTTTCGTTACGTAACGAAACGAAAACGAAAAATTTTGAAAATTAGCTCACGAAAACGGAAACGAAACGAAACGGACCCCTAGACGAAAACGAAAACAAAAACAAAAAAATTTCTGAGTCGTGCCCATCTCTACAGAAAACTATGATGTGATCCGAAGGAAGATGAGACATCTGAAAGATAACTACATGCTGAGCTGCACATTAACTTAGAAGTTGGAGATCAGGTCAGCTCATTTTGGAATTCATGAGAATTTGTTTCCATAATCATTCCTCACTGCTATAGAGCTTAAGCTGTATAAATTATCCACCTCAGTACAGGTTGAGGCTGGAGGCCAGTGTTTTACATCATGGGAATGATCTAATGTCAGTGTTTGAATTACCATTTTTACCTTGTCTTTAAACAGAAAGGGATGAACATTCCTTTAAAAAAAAAAAAAGATCTGTGAAATAAAGGTTGCTACTGTTTCTGCAAAGGCGGTCTTTGGTTCAGCGGGGATAGGAAATGTGTGAACAAGAGCCTGAACTGTGTCAACAAGGGCTTTCTGTTAAGAAACAAGTGCTGCTAAATTTATGACTCTTTTGTGTCTGCAAGACTTGTCAGCTGCAAATATTTATGTTTTCCTCTAGAGGTTCTTCAAAGGTCAAAAGGGCCGACTCAGGATTCAACAGGGCCATAATCAGATGTGGCAAACCATGGCGTTTATGGGTTTTGTTGTTATATGTGTGGTGGTTGCTGTTATGTCATTTGACAAGAATTATCCAGATCATATCAAATTTAAATGCACTACCTACAGTATACCTTTGCATAGGTATGCTTTGGGTTGGAATTCTAGAATCTCCCACCCAGCATAACTACTAATTATGCTGACAGGGAGCAGTGTCTCAACCACTAGCAGTACCTAGCTTCATTACAAACATAAAAGGATTATATATGGACATCTCATTTCTTCTGCTAGAGGTGTTAATCACTCTATGGGCTTCTAATGAGTAGCTTTTATGAATGTGAGCCAAATTTTGTAAATGAGAGCAGAGTTCTAAAAAGAGAAAAGATTTGACTGAGGGAGAACTTTCTGTTTCCCTACCATTCCTTCCATGCTGACACTGCAACATTTTTCTTTCTTTAAGGAATTAGCAAAGTAGCTTTTGGTAGAGGAGCAAAGGACCATGACATGGAGTTCCAGGAAGAGGTGGGGCTTTCAGATGTTTCTTATTTATTTGTTTCTTATTTTATTGTGTTAAAATATTGATTATAAATATATTGTTTATATTTTATTGTTTATTATTTTAAAATATTTTTACCCCGCCTTTCTCTTCAAAAAAGGAAACAAGGTGGCTTACAACATTTTTGGACAATACTTAAGAACACAGCAATGAATACAGAAAGGTAGCATATATCATTAAAAGGAAATATTTGAAGCTGAAAACACTGAGTATGGTAATATTAAAAGGAGCAAACAAATACCGCTCTGAGAAATGGGAAGTACAAGCAATATAAAGCACACAGACAAAGCAGTCAATCCCCAAGGCAAAGATTGTCTGAAGGGAAAAGTCTTCACTTACTTTCAAAGGGAAATCAAAGCTGGGATCAAGTCTGGCCACTGTGGGGGGGGGGGGGGTCCAGAATCTGGGAGCAGTGATAGAGAAGGTCCTCCATTTTGCCCCCATCAAGCATACCTGTGAAGATGGTCTGACTAAAAGAAAAGCCTCTTCTGATGAGCTTAATACCCAAGTAGGTTCATACTGGGAGACGTTGTCCTTGAGGGAGGTTGGGCTCAAGCCATTGAGGGTAGAGATAGGCACGAACTGATTTTTTAATTCATTTCATTATTTGTTATTTGTTTCATTAGCTAATGAAATGAATAACAAACCAATCCATCAAAGGAAAATGGAATGAAATAAAATGGTGTCTCCTATATGGTCCAGTCACCACCAGCCTCCTCACCTGGAACTCCAGCAGCGACCAAAACAAAAAACAAAAAACAAAAATAAGCAAAAAACCCAAAACAAAACTACAGCTGCGGGGGGGGGGAGGCTGGGAATCTGGGGCCTTTTTATAAAATAATAAAATTAAAAATAAAAATAAAAAAGCACCAACCTGGCCTGGGAACCACATGGTCAGTGCTGTAATTTTTTAAAAAAAAATTAAAAGCACTGGCCCGGCCCCTGGGTCCGTGTGGTCGGCACTGTAAAACGTTTTTTAAAAATAAAATTAAAAACTAAATCATGGTGGCCGCCCCGGCACACTTTTATATTTTACAAAAGGTCCCTGTGGCCTGCAGGTCAGCTGGTCTGGCCTCTGCACCGGGAAGGGAAAAAAGCCCTGCATCAGGGACTTTTAAAAACAAAAAGAAATTATTATTATTATTAAAAAAAATAAATGTCCCTCCAGCCCGCAGGCCAGCAGGTCTGGCCCATGAGCCTGCGGGCCAAGAGGAAGAAAATTTAGAAAAATAAACCCGGGGTTTGGGGAAGCTAGCACCTCTCAGCTGTGTGTGTGTGTGTGTGGGGCAGAATAAAAAATTAAAAAATTAATTAAAAAATAAAATTAAAAATTAAAAAGGTGCCAACCTGGCTGGGAGCTGCATGGTCAACCTTCTAAAATAAAAATAAAAATATTTTTTTTTTAAAAAAAGCACTGACCTAGCCCTGGGGGGCACGTGGTCAGCACTGGATTTTTTTAAAAAATAATTTAAAAATGGTGCCGCACTGGACAGTACTTAAACATAAAAATAAAGATAAATCTAAAAACCGTGGTCTTGTCTATGGGCCAGCCAGAAGTATAAATAAATAAATAAATAAATAAATAAATAAATAAATAAATAAATAAATGGGGCATGGGAAAGCAAGCACCTCTCAGCTTGGGGGGGGGAGCCCCCAGCATCGGGAAGTTAAAAAAAGACTAAAAGAAAGTGCTGTCCTGGCCAGGAATGGTACAGAATGAAAAAGTAAAACAAAGTTAGAAAAAAAGAAACAAAACACAGCATAAATGATTTTTTTTTTAAAAATTGTTTCATATTAAATGAAATGAAATGTGGGGAAGAAATGAATAACAAAACGAAACACCATTTTGGCATTTCATGCCCATCTCGAGTTGAGTGCTTTATAGGTTAAAACCAGCACAAACAAGATTGCAAGGTCTCCTGGCAAGGAGGCACATCATCAGATGAATGTTACTGGAGAAGGATAAAGTTTGATTCTTGTGGCTGAAATGTGTTTAGAACTTGGACATATATTTCCCCCTTCCTTGCTCACTGACAGAACGACTCCTTCCTTGCACATTGACACAACAAAATGTACAGTAACCCCCCGCCGATCGTGGGAGTTAGGGACCCACCCCACCCGTCATCCATGAAAATCCGCAATATGCAGAGGCGGGTGGGGGGCCTGGGGGTGGGGGGCGATCGCATAAGTCTTGGGGCAGCACACGCCGGTGGTGGCAGGAGTTTCTGACCTCCTGCTGCCGCCCGTCTGTGCCGCCCAAGACTTCTTGTCCAGGGCCGTCTCCATTCAAATGCATTGCCAATGCATTTCAAAGGAGAAAATTTTCCCCATTGGAAAACATTGGCTCAGTGCTTTCCAATGGGGAAAAATTCACCATTGAAATCCATTGACAATGCATTTCAATGGAGATTGCACCCCCCTGCCCCCGAGACTTCTTGGAAGGGCCCGGGGGTGGTGCGGAGCGACCTGATCGCCCGCCGCCGCCCCCCTGTGCGGCTCCAAGGCTTCGCATTGCTCCCCGCCACCCCCTTATTGGAGGGGTGGGATGGCTGTGGGGAGCAATCCAATTGCTCCCCGGCACACACCCCCACGCGGCTCCAACCCTTTTTGGAGGGGGCCAGGGCAGCTGCGGGGAGTGTCCATTCAAATGCATTGCCAATGCATTTCAATGGAGAAAATGTTCCCCTTTGGAAAACATTGGCTCAGTGCTTTCCAATGGGGAAAATTTCTCCTTTGAAATCCATTGACAATGCATTTTAATGGAGATTGCGCCCCCCCCCGCACGACCCCGAGACTTCTTGGAGCCGCACAGGCGGTGGTGGGGAGCGACCCGATTGCCCCCCGCCACCCCCACCCCTCCAGAAGCCTCAGAGCCGCACAGGGGGTGGCGGGGGGTGATTGCATCGCTCCCCGCCATCCTCCCATGTGGCTCCAAGCCTTTTTGGAGGGGCAGGGGAGATGCAGGGAGTGATCTGATCGCTCCCCAGCGCCCGCCGTCCAGCTCCAAGCCTTTTTGGAGGGGCCTGGGGCATCTGCGGGGAGCAACCCAATTGCCTCCCGTTGCCCCCCTGCATGGCTCTGAGGCTTTTCGGAGGGGCGGGGGGCAGCGTCGAGCAACCCGATCGCCCCCTGCCCCCCAGCGGTGCAGGTACTGCAATCCCGTGATGTAGTGGGACCACAGTACCTGAACTGTGAAATGGCGGGGGGTGACTGTATTGGCATGCATAGTGTGTATGTATAAAACTGGCACACTTACAAGCCAGCAACCAAATTGGGGACCAGTGTGAGGCATAGCATGTACTCATGTCCACTGCACACTTTGGAGCACAGTGACAAGGAGAGAGCTGTGTGCCTTTCTCCACTTGTCCTGAATCAGTTCTCTTACCTCTCCATATTTGCTTGCCCTGCCTTTATCATATAAGAAAAAGTTTTCTTGCTGACATCACCAAGACCAGCTCCTGGGATTAGAGTTTAGCACTGAAAACTCAGGGTAGAATTCTAGCAGGCCTATCCCTCTCCTTCAGCTCTCCTCCTTTAGAAGCTCAGTCTAAAGATGTTGAATGGAGGAAATCCCAACCTATCCACGTTCATGTTGTCCTCATGTTAAGAGTGATTCTGCTTAGAAGCATCTGATGCATAGACACTGAGTAGGCAAGTAATGAAGTGACAGTGCGTGAAGTATGGCATCAGTCCATCGTAGTCAGGAAGCACAGACAATGATAGACCAAAAGTGTACAAAAACAAGGAGTCCGAATCATTCAAAAAATGAGGAACCCAGTAACATTTGGCAGGCACCAGTGCAACTGACTTGAATATTTCATTTCCATCACCAGGCATGGGTGAAACAGGACTTTTTTTAAAGCCTAGCACCAACCTGCTGGTCCACAGGATGGTCAGCACTTTTTGTTTTAGCCTAGATCAGTGTTTTTTCAAACTATTGAGATTACCAGTGTGTGAGCCAGGGTGGTGAGGCTTCCGGTGTTCAAGTATGGGTGCAGTTGGGTGATCCACCTAAAATGGTAATAGACAGACCATCTCACCAAACTGGACTGTCTGGGGTGATCCTCCAGATGGGAACGGAGCCAGGCCAGAGCCAGGACACCAATCCCCAATCCAGCAAGCCTCCCAAGGGAGATACTGTGGTTGACAGTATCAAAGGTCATGGAGGTGTTGAGGCCAGGTCGGTGCTTGTTTTATTTTTTAATTTATTTCTTTTTGTTTTACAGCACCGACTGCATGGCTCCTGGAGCCAGGTCAGCACTGTTGTTGTTTTTTAAGCGCTGACCGCACAGCTCCTAGGACCAGGTTGGCACTCGTTAAATTTTTTAAATTAATTTTATGGAGCCGACCACACGGTTCCTGGGGCCAGCTTGGTGCTGGTTCTTTATTATTATTATTTTCTTTATTTTAGAGTGCTGACCCGGCCACCCTTGGGTCCAGTGCCTCTACAAGGCTACCTTCCCCACCAGGACCAGGAGGACAGCAGCGGCAAGGACAAAATTTCCATTTCGTTTCAGTTTTTTTGATGAGTTTGTTTGTTATTTATTTCGTTAGCTAACAAAACAAATAACGAATGATGAAACAAATTAAAAGTTCATTTTGTGCCCATCCCTAGTAATCATTACCAAATAGCTCACAGAGAATTCAAAATAATTCTGCACAGTGGTTCTGGGCCTCATCAGAGCGATAAAATGAGTTCTTCTAGACTTCCTAACCTGAGAAAGATAACAGTTAGAGTAGGCCTTCACAGCTTTTAGCTTATCCTCCATTGGGGCATTCAAGATAAATCTGGATAACCACCCGGCAGATATTCTTTGATTTGTATTCCCGTATTGAGTAGGAGGTTGTATTTAATGGCCTTGTAGGCCCTTTCCAACATATATTCTATGATTCTATGAGCAGTAACTTGTTTGTTTTTTGTTTTGTGATTTGTACTTATCATTAGCTGTCCTATGCCTCTCGCCAAGTTATTGTCTTCTCATTTATTTTTATTATCTTGTGGATCTCTTGTGGTTTTATGTGAACCACCCAGAGTTCCCTCTTGGGAAATTGGCACAGTAAATAAATAAATAAATAAATAAATAAATAAATAAATAAATAAATAAAACTGCTGAGCAGATGTGTCCGTGACTACAACCTAGGTGTGATGGGGAGCTTCCAGATTGCAACTGCCATAAGTTAGACAGCATAGCCAAAGGGATGATTTGATGGAGCTGTTATCAGACAGGACCTGGACAGCCACGTTTTCACAATTCTAACTTGCATAAAAAATAATAATCATTGATATGTTTTAGGATACAGCACAAGCAAAAGTCTCTTGGAGCAGTAAACATATTTCAAGGTTATGTCTAGCTTGTAGGAACAAAATGAGAGTGTCATTTGACTTAAGCTTTTGATGGTTCAGGCCCTAAAGAAGTTGTGATATGCAAGTCAGATTTGCTTGTCTGTTTTTCCTACAAACTGTCATTTTAAAACATTTCTTTCAACTGGACTGAGAATGAGAATGAGAAAAAAATTAGGAGGTTAATTTAATTACATGCAACCGCTCTACAACAGAACAGCAAGTTTTATGCACTTGCATGTCTAAATGGCAGTTTCTATAGAATCCCTATCTTGATGGATTAAATGTCAAAAATCTGAAAATGAGCTCTAATGGGATCCGACTAACACATTGCCATATGATGAATATTTAAGAGTTTCTCTCCTGTACTTTCCTTTCACAAGGAACAAATTTAAGCATTATTGCTTAAGGATGAAACTATACATTAATAATTATTTATCCAATATGGGATAAAATGATATCAATGCAACTCCAGGTCTACAGGTAACTGTGTAGAATGACCAGCAGTTGACCTATGATCCAGGCGGTTAAATATCCAATCTTCCACAATGGCTACTACTAGCTTGTTGGTGATCATAATGCAACATTTCCTTGCAGCATAGATACGTTCTTGTACGTCATCAGGGCTCGATACTGTCTCCCATTCTGTTCAACATTTACATGGAACCGCTGGGAGAGGTCATCAGGAGGTTTGGGCTGAGGGGTCAGCAATATGGTGGCGATACTCAGCTCTACCTCTTGTTCTCCACCAATCCAGGTGAGGCAGTTTCTGTGCTGAACTCATGTCTGGACCAGATAATGGACTGGGTATGGGTTAATAAATTGAAACTCAATCCAGACAAGATGGATGTGCTGTTAATGGATGCTTCACCGGACAGGTAGAGGGCCATATTCCTGTCCTGGATGGGGTTGCACTTCCCCTAAGGGACAGGATCTGCAGCTTGGGGGTGCTCCTGGACCCTGGTCTACCTCTGGAAGCCCAGGTGGACTTGGTGGCCAGGGGTGCCTTCCTACCAGCTCCGTCCCTACCTGGACGAGCAGAGCTTCATGACAGTTATGCATGCATTGGTAACATCCCGTATTGATTACTGCAATGCGCTCTACGTGGGGCAGCCTTTGAAGATGGTTCGGTGATTGCAACTGGTTCAGAATCATGCAGTGTGGCTGGTAATTGGCCAGGGATCACATCATGCTGATTCTGAGTAACCTGCAAAGTTTACCAGTTGTCTCCCGAGCCCAATTCAAAGTGCTTGTTTTGACATATAAAGCCCTAAATGGCTTAGGACCTAGATACCTGAAGGACTGCCTCCTTCCATATGAACCTACCCAGCAATTAAGATCAAGCCATCCCTGAATGAAAGAGAGGAATGGCTTGTAGATATAGGGCCTTCTCAACAGCTGCCTCCAGACTATGGAATGCCCTCCTAAGTGAGATCCACCTGGTGCCAATATTAATGACATTTCGGCACCAGGTAACAACCTTCCTGTTCCAGATTTTTTTAGCTGATACAATACATATTGTGCGTCCTCTGATGGCAATTTTAGTGTAATTTTTTTATTATTTTTAATTATTTATTGATATTTTATGTTTTAACTGTTTTAATACTTTTGATCGTAAGCCGCCCAGAGACCTTTGGGTCATGGGCGGCATATAATATGTATAAATGAATGAATGAATGAATGAATGAATGAATGAATGAATGAATGAATAAATAAATAAATAAATAAATAAATAAATAAATAATGTGATGTCTCCCTCCTCCCCACCCCCATCCAGAGCCATTTCCTTTAAAAATGCAGAAGCATGCAGAAAGTCCATTACATTGCTTCTTAAGTGTGTTCTCACTGTAAAAGCCTGGAGTGAAAGAAAGATGGTTATATATGAACCAATTATTGGCTGACAATGAAAATATATAGAAAGAAATAAAGACCAAGAAATGAAAATTTAATCCTTGGTCCAATTTCACTGGTGCTGGTTACCTACAGAAATGACATTCAGAGGCTTCCATTTTGTAACCGTAATGCATTTGGCTGATGACCAGATTGGTTCAAAGGGCAGAGTAGCTAAACCTAAAATTCATCTTGACATGAAGTTTGCTACAGTTGTGTTGAGTTATGAGCTTTTCCTGTGGAGCGAACAAACATAATTTGCATGGCTGCCTTGGGACTCTGCTTTTTAGTTCACTTCTGAAGTTTTCCCTCCAGTCATTTTGAATGATGAACATCTTTTTGTGCAGTGAGCAGGCATACTTAGTGTGCCCGCTTTAGAGAGGTTGCTGGATTTGTTCCCTGGAGTTTCAGGGTGGAGGAGGGGCAGGCGGAAATTCAGGGCCCTCAAAGTACGAATCCCTGTAGAATAGACTTTGGAGCCTGCTAGAAAAATATTTGAGGAGGCCTTGGAAGGCAAGCAGAGAGACATTGGAATAGGCAAAGAAGGAAAACTGCAAATTTGGTGCTTTTTAAAGACAAATTCAGGGTCTGCCCAGAGAAAGACCAAGGTGGATCCAATGGTATTTGCCACTCTGCAAACACTGGGAAAATACTTGTAAAAAGATTGAATATGAAAACATGCTTTGGCCTGAATTTTGGAAAGGTTACTTTTTTTGAACTGCAGCTTTGACCATTCCCCAGTTTATGATAAACAATAAAATTTAAATCTGTGAAGATTCTCAGTCATCCAGGTGCGTTTAACTGGGAGTTGAGTCATGGCTACTGGACTTCTTTTTTGAGCGATAGAAACGTTTCGCTGTTCATCCAAACAGCTTCATCGGTCTGAATACAGCTAGGCAAGTAGTCCTTCTTATAGTCAGCTTGACCTCTTGTCCCCTGGTCTGATTGGCTCATAAGATGAACAATAGCCTGAATAGGCTCGTTAGGGAGACATTAGTGTCCATGCCCTTAAGGTAAACAATGGCCTAAGGTGCTGAAACCCATCAAGAATGGGTCGTTAGCTGTGACCTTGGTGGAGAAGGCTCCTTGATTTGCCTGGGTACTTTGGAAAGTACAGCCTGATAAGTAGCAGATAGACTATGCCAGAGCCCACCACCTCTGTTGAGGGAGGGATTTTCAATGCTAACATGAATGGCTTCCCTTACTCCTCTCTCGAACCACCTCTCTTCTTTGTCTAATATGTGTACATCCTCATCTTTGAAAGAGTGGCCTTTGTCCTTCAAATGGAGGTGTACTGCTGATTCTGGTCCCGAGCTGTTACACCTCCTATGTTGGGCCATTCTTCTGTTTAATGGCTGTTTAGTTTCTCCGATGTAGAGGTCTGAACACTCTTCACTGCATTGGACTGCATATACTATATTGCTCCTTTTATGGTTTGGTATCGGATCCTTTGGGTGGACAAGTCTCTGCCTTAGTGTGTTCATGGGTTTGAAATAAACAGGGATGTGGTGTTTGGCAAAAATCCTTTTAAGCTTCTCCGACACTCCCGCCATGTAAGGAATGACCAGGTTCTTCCGTCGGGTCTGGGTCTAAGACTGATCCCTTGTTTTTCTGGGATGGCCCATTGCTTTGTTGAAGGCCCACCTTGGATATCCACAGGCCTTAAGTGCTGTCTTCAGGTGCCTGTCTTCCTTCTTCTTGGCTTCTGTGGAGGTGGGGATGCTCTCTGCTCTGTGGCTTAGGGTCCTGATGACTCCTAGTTTGTGTTGTAATGGATGGTGGGAGTCAAACAGTAAGTATTGATCTGTGTGGGTGGGTTTCCTGTAAACTTCTACTCCCAGGCCACGGTCAGGTCTGATGATGACTGCACAATCCAGGAAAGCCAGCCTGTTGTCTTGGGTGTCTTCCCTAGTGAACTTAATATTAGGATCCACTGTGTTGATGTGGTCTGTAAAGGCCTGTACTTCCTGAGTCTTTATTTTCACCCAGGTATCATCTACGTACCTGAACCAGTGGGATGGTGTTGTCCCTGGGAAGGTGTTGAGTGCCTTCTTCTCCACTTCTTCCATGTATAGGTTTGCTACAATTGGTGACACTGGGGAACCCATGGCACAACCATGCTTCTGTCTGTAGAAGTCCCCTCTATACATGAAATATGTGGTGTTCAGACACATGTCCAGGAGCAGGCATATCTGGTCTGGGTTGAGGCTGCTTCTGGAGGTGAAGGTGCAGTCTTCTCTTAATCTTCTCTTTACCATTATTAGCCCATCAGTGGTGGGTATGCTGGTAAAGAGTGATGTAGCATCAAAGGATACCATGATTTCCTCTGTATCCAGTTTGAGCTCCCTGACTTTAGAAACAAACTAAATTTAAAGTAAAACAAATCAACTGATAAAAATGGATACTACAAAAGGTGAAATATTCCAGTATAAGTCAGCACTCAAGGCCTACGCATCTGGGAGGATTGAATTGAAAGGTCTCTCTTTAAAGATCCACTGGGATCTGATATTGAAGCACTGGTGCCACAGCAAAGAAGGCCTGGTTTGTTGTGGTTGTTTTCCTGATGTCCTTTGGAGTGGACTTCTGGACAACCATTGCCTGGGAGGATCTGGAAGAGTAGATAGATGACCTTGGGAAAAGATGCTCTGGCAATTACCATGGTCCCCGACCATCAAGGGCTTTATATTCTAAGTGAGCATCAAAACCCTAAACCTGACCTGGGACACAACAGGTAAGCAACGGAGAGGAGCTAGAACTGTAGATGTTACCAAACCTGCCCACATCAGCCAC
>JAHTLZ010002351.1:0-17777 GCA_023846285.1 Phrynocephalus versicolor
TTATTATTATTATTATTATTATTATTATTATTATTATTATTATTATTGGCTTTTTGTGTCTCAGGGAGAAAGGTGGCATAAAAATAAAGTTGTTTTTATTACTTACTTACTTACTTACTTATTTATTTATTTATTTATTTATTTATTGGATTTTTTGTGTCTTTTATTTGAACCGCCCAGAGTTCCCTCTTGGGAAATCAGTGCGGTATATAAATAAATAAATAAATAAATAAATAAATAAATAAATAAATAAATAAAGTAAGTATCGGATCTTAGTTCACGTTGCCCGCAGTCAAATTGCAAGCCTCCTACTTGACAGGTTCGGTAAAATAATCAATTTAAGCAAGCAAACCAAAAGCAGCCTTGCCTTGGAGTACGGGGCAGGCCTCCCTAACCCTAACCTCTTGCCCCTCTTTTCCAGAACAGCTTGCCAACCTGACGCCCAGGGACTGCCCGCACCTCCTCCTCCAAGCCATATCCGGGCCCCTGGCGGCCGCCACCGCCTCCACCCTCACCAACCCCATGGATGTGATCCGGGCCCGTGTGCAGGTGAGAGCGGGTTGAGCACCTCCCCTGGGCAGGGTGGCCGTCCCCTTGGAGCGCAGGGACACCGCCTGGAAGCCCTGCCCGTGCTTTGGCTGGGTCTTCCCTGGGCAGGCGGGCAGGCAGGCAGAGGGACCACACAGGAGGTGCCCATCCCAACTTGTGGGAACCCCTTGAGGGCTGAATTTCCCCGTGGCTTTCTGCACTGCGTGTGCAGCAGGCCTCTGCACTGGCTGTTTGTCTGGGGAAGAGGGAGGCTAGCTCAGGGTGGGTGCTGGGTGGCCTGCAGATGGGGAGCAGAGTTAGGGGTCCAGATGGCAAAGGTCTCTGAGTTAGACTTGATTCCTATCCAACTCAGTCCGTTCCCTTCATTTGGCTCATTCCCACGGAACTGGCTTGCTTCCCGGCCAGTGGGACACATACGAGCCCTTGCTTCCGCTTCCAGTTCACCTGAAAGAAGTGGCATCAGAAGGAGGAGATGCAGTCATACCTGGAACAGAGAGAGAGCCTGTGACTTTATACGTCTGCTCTTGTGTTTCTCTGCCTTTTCCCCGGTGGACACCTTCCCGGTCGCTTCTGTACGATCCTCTGACTTGGTTTTCTCTCCCCACCCCACCCCTTGCTCAGGTGGAAGGCAAAAGCTCCATCATCCTCACCTTCCAGCAGCTGATGGCGGAGGAAGGGCTGTGGGGCCTCACCAAGGGACTGTCCGCCCGCATCATCTCCTCCACCCCCTCCACCATCGTCATCGTGGTGGGGTACGAGACGCTGAAGAAACTCAGCCTCCGACCGGAGCTGGTGGACTCCAGGCACTGGTAGCGTCCGAGCCGGAGGAGAGGAGAGGAGAGGAGAGGAGAGGAGAGGAGAGGCAGGCACACACTCCTCTCGGCAGACTCTATGGACCCTTTGTGGCCTGGATGGGAAGCCCTCCCCCCCCCCAAGGCGGGCACCAGGGCAAGAGGCGCGCGCGGGCAGGGGGGGGAGAAGCAGTCTCACAAAGCACTGTGAGCGGAAGCTTCAATCCACGCGACCGTGGCCTTCGCCACCCCCTCAAGTCTCTCCTCCCTGGTGGCTCCACCTTTTTCGACCGAGACTTCTGCGGAAAAAAATCACCTGCTACAGAAAACTCCTAAACTCATTCGTGGGTGAGGGAAACCCAGTATATTTCCTTTTCCCCCTTTCCTCCCCCCAACCCTTTTCATTAAAAAGAAAAGACTTTAACGGTTAAAGCAAAAAAAAACCCGCATCTCCTTCCCCAAACAGATTCTGCCTCTCTGTTTATTTTCCCAAATCCGGATGCCTAAAAACTTCCAGGTTTGAAACAGGGAAACACCCCTCGTGCCAGGATTAATTTTGTGCTGATATCTTGATATGATCTGTCCGTTTATTTTATTTTATTTGCAAGAGGAGTGGGGAGATTTTCTTTTTTTTCCCTTTTGTGTATTCTCGGGATTATCGCTTCCAGTATTGGGACTGGTGGCGTTCCCCCCAGCCCTTCTTCGGTCTTTGTGATGTGTCCAGGGAGATTTTTCAAGGGCGTTCCTTTTACGTCCGCAGCACTTACGATGCCACCTCAAGTGTGTCCTTTGGGAGAAGGGAATTAAAATCTATTGCCGGTAGGAACCATCCTTTATTCTGTGGCCTTTCCAAATGTGAGTGAGTCCTGTTCCCCCCCCCCCCCCCACGCCTAGAGTTGCTTTCCTCTCATTTCACCCTCTGAGTCTGGAGAGATCTCCCTTTGGTCTTAATTTGAAAGGCAAGCCGTCCTTTGACGGCAGAGAGACTTGTATAATACTTCCTTTGATCTCAGTACAAATATGACTGTCTCGGTGACAGAATGAATGTTTCCTTAATATGCCAGCTGGGAGTTTTTGGAGAGCAGGGGAACATGTTTGCTTGCTTCTTTTTAGAGGGAGAGAGATTTGTAAGCCCAGCTTCTGTTTAGGACAGGGTTCTGGCCCTTCTTCGATGTACCATCATCTTGGACAACATTGATTTAGGCTCCTGTCGGTTCCCCTGCTGGTCTTCAGCCAGCAAGGCATCAGAAGAGGGCGTCCAGGATTTGAAGCAGCTCTTCTCAGTAATTCCCCCCTGGTTATTCATTCTGTCGGAGACCTGCTCTTTGTAAATGCTATGTGCTCTTTTCTCGTGCAGCAACCTGATGAAAGGCTGAGAGGAGAAGGAACGGAGATGTCTCTGCCTTAACACGAAGGGAGCCACTCCACTTGCTCTAGAATGAAACATGTCGTTGAAAGACATATCAGAGGAGATGGTTTTTCTTTGCACTTGGGGTTTTGCTGCTGGTGATGGGGGCAGAACACCCTTCCAGCTTGGTCTGGAGTAGTGCCACGGACAGGAAGAACGAAAGGGTTTTGAGATGGTTTTGTGAGAACAGCTGCTGACGCAAAGGAATTCCCAGTGGCCACCCCTGTGTCCTATGAGGTACATGCATCTTCCCAGGGCCCGTAGTTCCCGATACCCCATGGGGCACAGGGGTTCTCACGAAACCATCTTCTGCACCTCAGTCTGTTGGGGGCCATCGCGGTAAGAAGCTGAGGGAGAAGGGGTTGGTGACCGGCTCATCGTGCCGTGCCCTGTAATTTATGGAGTGGGGAATAAATAGACGGTCATGTCCTAAATGTTTTGTATGCTGAAAATCAAAACGGCTCGTTGCCACACATAAGTCTTGTGTTATCTATATTTGGTGGGGGTCTCATTGTGGGGCCAGACTCCTCAGGCGAACCACCCCAGGTTGGAGGCTGTCAGTCAACTTGGCCTCCACCTGAAACGATTCTTACCACCCAAAATGTGGATTTTCCTGGGAGAAGGGGGTGGTTGGTTTTCAGTGGGGGAGCTTTCTGTTCTTTCCTGGGAGGGATCAGCTGTATTTTAAAGAGGCGCAGCTCCGATAAGGTTTCCCTCCCAGCCGCTTAGAACGCTGCTTCCTCCCTTGTGCGAATGACGGCGCTCCAGTGATTGCTTGTAGGGAGTGAAGGGCTGGGCAGCAAAGGACACCCCAGCCAACTCTTTCCTCCAGCGATGGTCCTCACACCATCATCCCACTCCGGAATCAGCTCACATTTCCACGCCGAACAACACGCGGTGCAACTGAGGCCTTCGTCCGGGCTGCCAGAGGGGAACGCTGAGCATCGCGAATGCTTTCAATTTGATTTAGCCCAGTGACTTATCCTCTGTTTGTTTATTCTTAATTTTTATTTTCTTTCTTCCTCACTGTATTTGTCCAGATGGGCACACACTGAGGAGCACATCCTGGTGCACAGCATTCTTCCTTGTCACATTCGGTTTACTCTTCAGTTTTGGGTGATTGATTTGCGGGGAGGAGGGGGTGCCAATACCTAGGCAGTGACATGCCAAGCACATGTCACGGTGGTTCAGGGACCTCTCCCTGTCATATAAAGAAGGGGCAAAGCAAGGTTTGTGGAAACAACCCTTTAGGGTTTGGGTTGCCTCTTCTCCTGCCCCCTTCCCCCACCACCCCAAAAGCTGCTGTGACCGTTTTCCAGCGGTGTCGGTCCGTCAGTTCTGCCACCAGCCCTTACAGAAATATGTGTAACTTTGTCAATGAATTGTATATAGAATGACCGGTTTCCACGGAGTGGTAAAATTACAAGCTACTAACAACCCCTGTTGTCTTGTGTTTTTTGGTGAGATCCGCTCCCACCTCATGCTGTCCCAGGTGACCGAGAACCTTCTGGTCATTTCAGCAGAAGGGCTGGGATCCCATTCCTTTCTTGACCCAACCCTGCAATCGGGATCTGAGTTCTTGGGTTTCCCCAGCTGTTGGTCTGTCCATAGTGTGTGTGGTGGAAGCTTGTCGTTAGCGGTCTTCTGAGAAACACCTTCCCCCTTCCCCCTATTTTGAGGACGGGGAAGCCCAGAGTGAGTGGGGCCAAAGGAGAAACCTCCCCCAGCCACATGGAGTGGAAGGCCTCGCTTCCCCTGCCATCTCCGATTTACACGGGAGTAAATTCCAAACAAGCGCTGATCTCAGTGCCTGCTGTCTCGAGGCAAGAGTTCTGAATGTATTTTGTGCACCTGAAAACTGGTTTTCCTATTTGCACTGTAAGAAGTCTTTTGAAGTGTCATTAAAGTTTTTATTATTTATTTCATCTTTCTCCTGGTGGGTCTTGCTTGCCCAGTGATTTAGAAGCACGAGGCTGCCACGCTGTGCCCTTGCAAGGGCCGACATGTCTAAAACCAAGCGCCAAGTACATTCACAGCCTCTAAGTTGTCGCTAAATTAAAAAGTGCCGGAGCTTTTATGTGGAAAAAGTGGACTGTGATGCATGCAAGCTGACATTGCTGGACTCTTAAGGCAAGCTGGGACAGGGGCTGCTAACTCTGTACCAGAGGTAGGTAGAATTATAAATTTTGAGATCACAGTTCCCAGAATTCCCAGGGGGTTGTCCCTAGGGAATTATGGGAAGTGTAGTCCCATTTCCACCCTACACTGGCTTTTTGTGGACTCTTCATACATTAAGGAATATAAACCTTGGATAAATGACCTTTGAGGGCTAAACATTAGTTCACCGCTGCCAGATTTCAAATCGTGCCCGGGGAGGGGGGGAGCGAGCTGCAATGTCCGGGGGAGTCTGGGATTTGTAGTCCTAGACCACCAGCCATCCCCGCCCACCAGAGCTGCACTGTACGGGATTGTCCACTAGGGGCCGCCTGTGACCAAGCAGCTCCCTTCTCTCCCTCCACCCCTCCCTGGAGCGGGCCCTTCTCATTGGGCGCTGGGCGGAGAGCCGCGCCCAATGAAAGCAGAGGCTTCAGGCCCCGCCTCGCAGACGGGGCGTCAAGGCACGTGGTTGGTTGGCTCTTACCCCCTTTCCTCGCTTGTGGGCGTGGCCGAACCAATGAGGCGCTCCGAGCCTGCGCAGCGGGAAATCTTCCCCACCAATCAGAAGCGGCGGTGGGCGGGGCCGCCGGGCCGTTCGGATTGGCGCGCGGCTCCGCCGGGCCAAGATGGCGTCGGCGAAGGGAGCGTCGGAGGAAGCGGGAGAAGCGTCGGAGAAGGAACCGGGCCCGGCCGCCGCCTCCGCCCCTTCTTGCCCCCTGCCGGCCTCCCCGGGGAGCCTCGGGCGGCAGCAGATCCTGGACTTCATCGTGGACTCCTTCCTGCGGACCCTCGAGACCGGCGGGTGGGCGGTGGATAGGGGGAGTTCTCGCGAGATCTGGCGGGATTCCCGCGAGACTTCGAGCCCGTCCCGGGAGTTCCCGCGAGATTGGGCGTTCGGCCCCCCCCCAGGCGCCTTTATGAGCGGGTGGGGGGGAGGGGTAGCTGGGAAAAGTTACTTTTTTTAACAACCAGAATTCCTTTCCTCCCCCCCATACACACCCAGCCCTCAAATTAAAGGCCACGGATTTGCCACTGCTGCTTTGATGGCACTCCAAGTCCCATAATCCTCCCCTGCCCGCGAGCCCACTTTTTAAAAGCACTACAAATCCCATCTTCCCCCAGCATTTCCTCCCCCTTATTTGGGCACCACGACTCCCAGAATCCCTCCTGTCCATCGGGCGTGCCTCGAGGAGTCCTACAGTTCCCAGAATCGACCACCTTCCTGCTAACAGGACCCCTTTTATAATAATAAATAAATAAATAAATACTACAAGTCCCATCCTCGCCCAGCATCCTTAAAAGCTGTATTTTTGGGCACTATGGCTCCCAGAATCCCTCCTATATCCCTTCAGGGTGATTTGACTCCCAGTGGTGGTGGAGAGAGCGGGACATCCTTGGACCCACCCGGGAGCCCTGAGTTCGAATCTCTTCCCCTTCCTTGTGGGAGCTGAGCTGGGAAACCCCTCCCTTAAACATCTCACTGACCTTCAAAGCCCCCTTGTGGGTCACCCTGAGCTCTAACTTTTGCACGTGTGCACACCCACACGATTGCATGTTGGTTTCGGGGACAGCGCCATTAGTGCCAATTCTGGGAGGGTTGCAGCCATGAAAGTACCAGAGAACCAAACAGGAGGTTAAAAACAAGACCCGAGGTGTACTTCCTCTGCATCCTGAGTCTTTAGAGTAAAAATACTCTTAAATAAATAAATACATTCTGATGGGTTGGTTTCACAGGCTGGTGGTGCCCTCTTTCCTGGCCATTACAGATCTCCCTGAGATCTCCTAATAGGTCCCCCGCCTGGTCTCTACCCCCTTTCAAAAGGATCAGATGCTGCCAATTAGATCCCCAAAGGTGGTGTCTTTCTCTGCAGGTGGAGGCACTTCTAAGACCAAAGTTTTCCAGGCTGTCTCATCTCCCAGGTGGCCCATTGGAGAATCAAACTTACCGCCTCTGGCTCTGCACAGCCAGATAGACCCAACGCACTGAGCTGCCCCACCTGCTGTGCTCAACAAATAGCAGTGGGAAGGGTCTCTCCTAGGCTTTGGTGGTTGCATTTGGAGGGGGGGGTGTACTTGGCCAGGCCCTCCTGGGAAACAGTGAGCCTCTGTATCATTAGGACCGGAGCTGTGGATCGCCCGGCTCTGCTGTCGTCCATCCGGCTGCTCTCAGAAGTAGGACTTGTCTTGTGCGGAATGGGTTCATGAGTGGTGTTTGGTCCTTAGAAAGCATATTTGGTGTTTTCCCCTCCCTCCGATAGGTACCACATGTTTGCAAAGTGCTACAAACGCCTGTACAAAACCCAGCCTCGCCTCACCAAGTGCATCTACGACCAGTTTACCTCCCATCTGCAGAACTCCATCCGGGTAAGAGCCAAGGAATGCACAGAATTCCCCTTTTTATCAGTCAGTGTTCTTAACCAGAGGAATGAGGGAAGATTCATCCATCTGCAGAAACGGCAAACAAAACACTTGTTGTGTCTTGACTGATAAATGGCAGATGTTAGTTCCTTCTCTAACCGGTCTTGGCATGTAAGAATCCACGTGGCCTTCTGATTGTTTACAATGAGCAGCTTTGCAACTGTTGATGTATCAGGTTGATAAAAAGCTTCATACAGTACTTGAAAATGAAGCAGGGGAAACAGGGAGTTAACGAGTGTGACAATCCCCCTTTCCAGACACTGAATTGTGATGGGAATGGTACCGCTGCCACCTTTTATTTCCTTAATAATGCTGCCACCTTTTAAACTCGTCGCCTCATGAATTGGGACTGACTCAGAGATATATAATAAAACAATGATGAAGTTTATTGAGAAGATAATAACTATAACAATATCTGAGGTTGGTATGTGTTGCCTTTAACATATACTGTAACAGATCTAATCAGCTCTACAAGCCTCCCTGCCTTAAATAGCTAGTAAACAGTGTAGCCCTCCCTGCCTGACAGAACTCTCAGAGAGCAGTGCTCTCCCAGCACTCACTCTCAACTTAACTGCACTTCTTACTGAACTGCATAGGCTCCACCCTTTTTATATCCTACCATTCCCTGCCCTCCTGCTGGGATTGGCTGATGATTTGTATATTCATCACTCTTGTCTGCAGGGTTTGTCACAACGAGCAATACAAACTTTGTTACAGGCAGGCCGAAATCCAGCACTTCAATGATAAAGTGGTTTATTGCTTGCACTGGGAATCAAGAATCAGTGTTTGTTTTCTTTCTCTTTGCAGGAAGAGATCCAGGAGTTAAAACAGGAAGGGAACCTGGAGGCGCTGTTAGAATCCTTGGATAAGCTTGTGGACGACGCGAAGGATAGGGAAACCCCTGCCTGGTAAGAAGTTGTCATTTGGCCCTTAGAACAGCTTGCCGGGACGGGCAGTTGTCCCGTTCCCCTCAGTGGTTTGTTCCTAGTCTCTGAAATAAGTGTCCCCCAAAATGATTTCAAACCGAGGTGCCCTTTTAGCTCTCTCTCTCTCTCTCTCTCTCTCTCTCTCTCTCTCTGAAAGACAAACGGAATAGCCGAAATGGAACTAAAAGATCAGAAGGTTAGAAGCTTAAGATACCAAGGTATTTTCAAGACCCATCCAAGGCAATACCACACATGGGGGGGGGGGGAATTAAGGAAAACTACATCATAGTTGTAGTGGAGTTTTTCTCGTTTGGAAGTTTTTGAACCAAGATTGAAAGACCTGATAGCAATGCTTCAGCTGTGGTTTTCCTGGGTGGGCAGAGGTCAGGTTAGATGACCCTTGGGATCCCTTCCCACACAATAGTTCTACAATTCCGAGGAAGCAAAAATAAAGGCCTCGTTCTGAATCTCGGCTGGTTGGATAAAGCCATAGCGTGACACACGGTTTTTACTATGCAAGGCTGCTTTTACACAACCCCTAAAATCCGAGGCAAAGGGCTCCCAGATGCAGAGCTTAAAATTGTTTTCCCACCAGCTGCGGACTTTAAAAAAAAATTAAATACGACCATGCCCACCTAAGCGCGCCCCAGCTCACTTTAGAAGTACCTGGTCTCCGGAGGTAAAAAAAATTCCAATGCAGATTATAAAGCTGTGGATGCCGGGCTCCCCTCGCCTTCTGTTTGTTTTTTGTCCCCGCCGCCCGTTTAACAGTCTGGAATCCCTACAGGGCTACTCCAACCTGCAGGCAGAGGTGAGCCTGCATTCTTTTCTCCCTTTTTTTCTCCCTCCCCTCACACAGACAGGAGCAATAGAGGGCGGAAGGGTGGGAACACAGGAAGCAGAACAACCCCCCACGATCTCTGGTCCGAATTTAAGTTGCCAGTGGATTTTAGACGTCATGTAAAAGCGCCCCAAGTTGCCTGCCAGATCTCACCGCCACCTTCACGCCCAGAGGGTTCTTCCTCTTCTCTGCCTCTAAGGCTGCTCCCGTTTCTCGCCCAGGCGTCCCAGCGGAATCCCCGAGTCGGACGTCCGCAACGTCGTGGTCCCCTATCTCTTGAAACAGCGCGAGTTCCTCCGGAGAGCCTTAAAAGACAAGGTAGAGAGAAACGCCCGTCTGGCTGAAGAGGTGGCCACTGGCCGGAAGAAGATTGCGGACCTGCAGGAAGAGATCCAGAAGTCCAAGGAGGCGTGGCAGGTGAGTCCTGTGGATCATGGTCACGTAACAGTACCGTTCACCTAGTATTTAGAAAAGATGCTCCCCCCAGGGATAAACGCCACCTGCCAATCCTAACCTATCTTCCATTTATTGTGATGGGGGTTAGCAGCAGTTTCTAAGTTAGGAAATAAAGCTTGTCTTCTCTTAACGTGTCTTATTTTATGGGTGTGTTTCATATTTGGTTTTCATTGTCTAGACCAGTGCTGGTTTTGCCGCGCTCCCCCAGGAGGGCAAGACGCCCTGATTTATGGGATCAAACCGGGTGCTTCCAACTGGCGGGTAATTATTCATTCTTCCTCCCTTCCAGGCTGTGGCTGCAGACGGGCGGCAAACAGTGAGGGCACTTGACGAAAAACTGCCTTGAGGGAAAGAAATTCGCTCCTGGCTGTTCACGACAGGAGCTCCTTCCGTGTCCAGGAAAAGCTGACCGTCCTTTGGAAAGCCCGGGGCTTGCTGGTCGGACGGCTTGCTCCTTCTGCCGTGGGGCCTTCGCCAGGGCTTGGCTTGCGGAACAGTGACACACACTTTGTGGCCCTTCCCTGCGTCCCCAGTGCCTGAGCGGTTTGCCCATCTGATGGATGAGCCAGCCAGTGTTGTTTTTACCCAGAAGTGTGAGAGCGCCCAGGTTTCGTTTTTGTCCACAGGATCTTGGAACTTGGGGTTCCCTCTCCAAATTCTGATAAGTCCCTCCCGGACTCCAAATTTCAGTCTCTTGTGTGCCTCTTTCTTTTTTTAATTTTGCAAACAGGTTTCATGGCTGTGTGTGTGTATATATATGTATATATAAACCTATCCAAGTGAATTCTTGTCTCGTTGTAACCTGGTGGACGTTTTTACGAGTGTGGTGCTGCTATGCCCTTCCTGAGTGCTGGGGCAGCTGCAGACTCCCTCTGTCTTGCAGGTGGAGATGTGGGAATGAAGGGAGGTGGACACAAAGGAGCCTCATGTGCCTTTCGTGGTCTCCCTGGAGGAGCAACATAGCTGCACCCCCTCCGTTCTCAATTTCAAGGACATGTGCCTCCAGACCCCCAAACAACATGGTCTTGAGCAGAGGGGCTGAGAGGGAAAGTGACATTCCCCTGTTCTTTCATGGCGCTTATGTTGCACAGACTTCCTGCCGATGCCGCGTCCTTCTTGACCTCGTTGGCTGCATCTGCTCCCAATTAGCGGTCTTGTGTTTGGATGTCAAGGTTCACCCAGGCGGCCTCGTCTTATAAACACAGGTTGCTTGATTACACTGTCAGGGTACAGTAGGGTGCCACACGTCCCCACTGGCTGCCTTGCACCGCGTTCCCTGTGGCCGGCCATAGGATGCAGCTCGGCCAGCACAGGCCAACCTCGAGTTGTATTGGGCTCCGTCCAGGGCTCTGCAGTACACGTCGGACACGGCCAGCTCCAGAAACTAAACCACCACCACCACCCCTTATTTACTTTACAGCCTGCCACAAACTTTGAGAGAGAGAGAGAGAGAGGTTTCAAAACAGGCCAGCTGGGCTCCATCTCACGCTTTGTTTATAGTCCCGCTTCTGTTTTCCTTGCAGACGATAAGGATCCCGTCACCCAGCCTGAGCTGGCGGGAACCCCAGGCTGAACTTGAATCAGTTTTGTGGGGTCCCTCCTTGTTTTGGAAGGCTTGCGTTTGAGAAGCAGGGGGTGGATACCCTCCCCGCCTTCACGGCACACAAGAGGGGCCTCCCTCAACATTTGCCGTCCTTCCTCTCTCATCCCCTGGCCTCTGAGATGTCAGCAAGCGCTAGCTGGGTTCTTTGGGGTACCACATTCATGCTGGCTACGCCCTTTCAGATTTTCCGCCCAGAATCGTTGATTTAGAACCGCAAGAGATGGAAGGGGCCTTATGAAGCCCAGCCCCTGCCTGGTAGGTGCACTTAGGATTCAAGCTCCCAACCTCTTGAGTCGGCAGCCAGAGACCTCAACCCCAGAGGTCAAAATATTGGGCTCTAATTTGGGTGTTTTACATCTTCTTAGAATGGCAGAACTGGAGAAGGACCCCATGAGCTCCTCAACTCTCAACCTCGGGCTTGTCAGTCAGAAACCTCAACCCCCGATCCCTCCAAAAATTCCCCCAGATGTTCTTGGAGGTGGTAGACCAGAGGGAGCCCCTCCCAAAGAACTACCCTTCCCAGAGAGCACCAGGGCGACTTGATTTGTGGAGGAGAAACAGGCCCAAGAGAGCGCTTTTTGGGTTTGGTCGGTGGATTCTAGATTGTGTATCCCCCGGATTCCTAGAGAACTCTGGGCCTCGTAGTCCACAGGGTGGCTTTGGCTCCTTCCCGCTCCACTGGTCCTCATGGAGTATCCCAAGAAAGTTGCACGAAACTTGCTGATATGAAGTAGCATTGGTGGCCGGGAGCTGGCCTGCGCATCGGGATGTCCCAGGTTCAGATCTCGCCTTAGTCCTCGAGGCTTGCTGGGGGTGGGGACTTTTCCCCCTGCAAGGATCTTGCAGACCTGGTTCTGTCCACGCCTTCCAAGAATCTCACCCTTAAAGGAGCCGATTTTGTCCTGTAATTTCCAAGAGGGTCTCCTTTGGCTTCTCCTGAGTAAGGGTCCAGGTAAGGCACGGATTATTGAAGAAACTTTGTAAAGTGTCCGGGCTGCAGCTGCCTGCCTTGGGAACGGCACAAGCAGCATGCCAAGGGCAGACGTGGCAGGACCCCCCCTTCCCCAAACCTGCCCCCGGCATGGCTCTCGCCAGCATCTGCAAGCAATTGGGGTCAGGAAGGCAGCGGGGGCAAACGTCCCCCTCCCAGCTGTTTCCTCTCCCCAGATGCTTGGGGAGGAGCCCCCATGGCCCGCCCTCACCCCACAATCCATCCGGAAGAGGGCGTCCGTCCCTCATCGCTGGTAATTACAGGCTCAGCTTCTCCAGCCTTGGCTCTCGGCCCTGATCCAGCTCGCCTTTCCTCGCAGGCGGCATCCGGACCTGGACCTGTTGTTGATCTGTGTGCAAACACCACGTTAAGGAATACACAGCAATCTTCCCTGACTTGCAGGCAACCTCCATTGTGTGGGTTTATTTTGTGTCGGCAGCCTTGCTGCCTTGGGAGAGGGGTCCGTCTGTTTGGGGGGGGGGGACACATCCTGCTCCCTTGCGCCAAGAAGGGGGTCCCAGGATCGTATCCTGGAAAGAGTGAGCAGCAGCATCGCCTTTTAATCTCTTGCCGTTTCCTCCCCCCCACTTCTCCACTCTCTCCTCCCTATCTAGATCGGGATGCCAGAGTTTAGGTTGGTTCCTTCTTTTTTAGACTACAACTCCCAAAATCCCCCTTAGGAAGCATAGCTGGGAGTCGTGCTCATGTTTCCAAGCTCTGCTTGGGGCCTTGGTGAACTTTGCAAGGGCATATGTTTCCATCCCGAGCAGCCGGGGGGGGGGCTTTGCAGGACTCCCCCAAACTATGCTAGAAAGCGGCAAGGAGAGGATCAAACCCAGAATTCTCTAGGCTCCCCCACTTGTGAGGGATCGGAGGGCAATTCGGGTTGGAAGGTCTCCCTCCCAAAAATCGTATTTCAGAAAAATTCCCACCTCCTGGAAATCTCAAGAAAACATGAAGGCCGTTTTTGTCCCGGCAAGGGGAAAAATCCCCTTATTGTTCATCTCTAGTTCTTTCTTGCAGCGCCAGCCCTGCCAGGTAGGCTGTCTTATCTCTCCCCATAATCCAGGTGTGACGCTGCTGCTGGATTATAGCACTGACCAAGGTTCAAACTGGGTGTTGTTGGGCTTTTCTGTGACGTCCCTCTTTGGAGGGCGTTTTGGGGTAGGCGAGAGATATGTGTGGAACGAATGTCTCATTGCCCCCCTCTGGGGAGTTCTCATGGCTGAACAGGGATTCGAACTCAGGACATCCGAATCCCATGCTGGAAAACTACCCATTACTGCAGTTGGGACGGTTGTGAGATTTGAAGGAAAGGCTCCCAAATTTGCAAGTTTTAAGGAGTTGCGAATGTACACCCCGTCTGATAGGTTAGTGGGTTCCTCTCCCTCCCTCTTGGCACAAACTGTGGCCCACCCCCTGCTTTGCACTACAACCCCCATGTCAGTCACAGGTGGGGGATTCTGGGCGTTGTGGTCTAAAACATCTGGGGCACTACCAGCTGTTGGCCACATCTGGCGCTGGGGTTGCTTCCATCCTTTGCATTCTAGCCGGGACAGCTTTGAAGGAGATCTTGTCTCTGGAACTCTTCAATTCTAAAAATGTCCTCTCCTCCACCCCATAAAACTGGGTGCCTCCTGGTTCCCCGAATGACATGGATTTAGATGTCTGGGGGGCCCTGCCCCACCCCATTCCTCCCCAGTCAGCCCTCCCCTCCGGGCTCCGGTCCAGCTCCAACTTCCGAACCACAATTGCTGCTGGCGCTGAGTGCTTTTCCGCTCCAAAATAGGCCTGGCCTTGGGAGCCCGGGACCTGCCCCCTCCTGAGGTTTGGGAACTCCGCACACCACCCCACGGGCGCTGCCCAGAAGCGTATAAATGTCCCCAGCGGAGAGCCCAGGGCAGCTCCGTCGACCCCAGGCAGATCCGCGCAAGAGCAGCCCCTCCTTTGGCGACATGAGAACCCTGGCGCTGTTGAGCCTGCTGGCCGTGGCCGCGGCCGCCCTCCTCGCCCTCGGAAGCGCAGGTGAGTCGAGGGGGGCAAATGCCCCCCTCCGGCCCTCGGGGTGGGGGACGCTCTGCAAAGGGGCTCAGGGCTTGGGCCTGGCGCCAGCCGGGATAAGAAGCTCAGCTCTGTTATCATTAAGGGAACTCAAGGGGTCATCTAGTCCAGGCAGGAACCACCCAGATTCCTCAGGAAAAGGGCTCCGGAACCTTCTGGCCAAAAGGTGGTGGGCATTGTAGTCCCAAAATTGACTGTTCCGAGCCATGCATGAGCCACCCTGACAATTCACGTCACCTCTAACTTCTCTATCAGTTAAAATTTCCGTTGCTTCCACACCTCCAGGGTTCCCACCCCAGTCACGAAACCTCGGAGCATGAGTTTCTAAAAAATATATTGCTTTTTGCTCATTTTTCCTCTCTCCATCTTTGCTGCTTACAGAGGACTCGGCTCCTGCCAGCGGCGTCAACGACTCCCCGAACTCTGAAGGTCAGTTCTTTCTGTCTCTTTTAATTATTTTAATTAATTAATTTCCGGGCAGCCTGGACTGTAAGGAATACTTTCAAGACCACCAAGCAATGGGGTGGCGTGTGAAAGGGAGCAACGGAGTTAGTGGATGATGAGGACTAGAGCCATGCTTTCTCCTTTTAAAAATAAACGTGCATTCCAGTGGCACTTTCATTGCATATGTTGGCCAAAAATAAGTAACTAGCCAGGGAAGGAGGTGCGTTAAGGTGCTGAAAGATTTGTTAGAGGTGATTTTTGACATGAGAGGGTTTGGAGAGGGACCAGTGTGGGGATGATGGGACTTCTGTATACCTCAGACTTCTGCCATCACCCCCTTCCCCAGATTATGAAATAAACTCTTTCTTCATTCTCCTCCTCCTCCTCCCAGCATTCCTCTCCAGGCGTGAAAGTGCTGAGGTTGTGAAGCGACACAAGAGAAACTATGGCAGGTAAAAAAGTAATAATCCTTGCAGTTTGGGAAAGGGATTCCCAAGGGGTTGGGGTTTGAGGCTGCCTCCAAGGACCTTTTCCGCTAAGACCAAATCCCTGAATGCAGAAACCTAGCATTGCTAGAAATGGTGGCCAGCAGGGCTGAGAGACCTGGGGTGTAAGGAGGAGAGAGAGCTAAACGTGCAATTCAACTCTGCCTGCCCTAAAAATGCCCTCTAGTCCATATTGGAGTATCAGGTTAGCACGTCGTTAGAAGCGGTGCTCCCTGAAGGAGGGGGAAAAAGTCATCTGATTGTCCTGTCTTGCTCCTCGTTGCACAGATTAATTTTTTTTTTAAAGAAAATTGCTTTCTGATTGCTCTTTGGGAGGTAAACACCGGCTTCATTCACGAGTCTAACTGGGCTCTGAAGGATAAAGGGGGAAATGCAGTCTAAGCAGGAGAGACGCATCTCCCGTGATTGGCCCTTTTCGGGGGTGACATAGAAGCGTCCCACCAGTGTCTCTCATTCATCCAACCCCACTTCTCTTTGGCAGGCTCTACAACCTTGTGGCTGCAGCCCCGGCCGTGACCACCGACCCCCTTGAACCCTACCGAGAGGTTTGCGAGCTCAACCCGGGCTGTGACGAACTGGCCGACCAGATTGGCTTCCGAGAAGCTTATCAGAGATACTACGGGCCCATCTAGGCCGCCGAGTGCGGAACCAAAGGACCGGACTCAACCATCCACTTTTCATAATACAGCCTGGGGGGGGCAGGGGCTTTATCTGCGGGATCAGCATCTCACAGTATCTGCTGATTCAGATATCCGCTGGCTGAAAAAAATACCTGTTTATATGTCTTTCCAGTATGTATTTTACCATAAGACCATGCAATGGTTACTGTTGGCTATTATCTACATGTTTCAGCATTCACAAGGGGGAGGGGGCTTGGGAGCAATCCTTCATGAGTCCTACCATACCGTGTTTTCTAAACTCTCTCCCCAATGCAGATCCAGAGCTGCCCCTAACCCTAACCCCCACCCACCCCTTTTTTTTCTTGGCTTCTTCTTGCTCCTGTAAAACGCTCCTCCATGCTGGTGTTTATATGTATAAAACAGTTTTCTAAAGCACATTAAACGGTGCGAGTTGCCCCCCCCCCTTGACTGATGTACTGAGTTCCTGTTGGGTTGCCCAAGATAATCAGCCTATCTGATGCTCTAGGATCCGGGCTTGGTCATTTGGGTGTATCCAGTGTGTGTCTTTGTGTGTGTGTGTCAAATCTACACATCCAGAACCTGACAAAATTTGATGCCCGAGGGCACAAGGAAGGCAGCCCTTCTGACTGCAGTAGGAATTTCACTTCTGGTTTTTGTTTTGTGAAAAGGGGAGTTGAGAAGCTCCATCCTGTGTTGGAGATTTGGGAGGTTTCTAAGCACGGGATGTGGCAGGTTTTCCGGTTTTGGGGAAATAAAAAGAGGAGTCCAGGGAGTTTGGGTGGAGAGGACTGGAGCGTGCTTTGTGGGTGAGTTCCCCCTGCAACTTACCCAGGTTTTTCCATCCCACCTCTGGCTGGCCCTAGGCAGGTTGCCAACGTTCATTGGCATCCTTCAGTCTCAAAAGACGATGGTATCATGCCTGGAGTAGAGATCCTAAAAACAGCACCTAGTGTGACTAAATAGACCAATTTGGGAATGGCAGTCTCTACCGCACTGGGGGCAGATGTGTTCTGTTTCCTGCCTGGTCCTCGAGTTTCGTTCTTTCCGTGCCTGCCTCTTTTCCTCTGCCTGTTGGACAAATGCCTCTTCAAATTTATGTAGACCATGCTGTATCTCTTGCCTCCAGACAGTGCGATCGGAGGTCAGGGTTTCACAGCTGTTGAGGTCCATTCCCAAGGCCTTCAGGTCCCTCTTACAGATATCCTTATACCGCAGCTGTGGTCTCCCTCTGGGGTGCTTTCCCTTCATTAGTTCTCCATATAGAAGATCTTTTGGGATCCGACCGTCATCCATTCTCACAACGTGTCCAAGACAGCGTAGGCGTCGCTGTTTCAATAAAGTGTACACGCTAGGGATTCCGGCTCGATTGCCAACGTACTTCAGTGCAATACGTTGCTCGGAGGGGTCGCTGGTGGCTCGCTCAGGGTGCCTCCACCACCTCAGTCCGTGGCGACTGCAAACGGAGCCGAGATCAGCAGGGACGCCGTGCCAGCCGGTTCCAGCCAAACCAAAATGGGGCGACTCTTAACCCTGAAGAGCGGATTTAGCACTTGTGGGGTGCAGAGGAATCAGATGCAAACGGTGGTGTTGATGGTCAAAAACAATTGGCAGTCATTGAGGCAACCCTGGAAACCATCAATAGTCTGACCACTCCCCATCCTGAAAATAGATGGTGTTTTCTGGCAGCTGCCGGAAAAGAAAAGATTGCAGTCATCGCATTGCTGTCCCTTGAGTCTCTTGTTTGGTGAGGAGGGTTTCTGCCCACAACCTTCCTGCTAGAGAGGGAAATAACAAAAGGCAGGCGGTGGAGCCTTGCTCCTGAAAAATGTGGCAACTGCATTTTTTTTAATTAAAAAAGAGAGCAGTGGAGCCCTGTTACCAAAACAGCTGGCAACTGCAATAAAAGGGTACACAGGGGAAGAGAACCCATGACAGCAGGGGGAGGGAGGGAGGGAGATAGATAGATAGATAGATAGATAGATAGA
>JAHTLZ010002352.1:0-18305 GCA_023846285.1 Phrynocephalus versicolor
TCCACCCAGATTTGATTTTCACTGTTTTAGGTCACAGTCAGCCTACTCAGCTTTTACATTGTAATTTATGCTCTGGACTTTTGCCCGGAGGAGGCTTTTACCTTCTGAGCTGCATCCAGCCTCATCTTCTCATCATCATTCACCAGCCAAGCCTTACAGCACATTTGCCTTCCAGCTTATAACCGTCCCCCCCCCCGACCAAACTCCCCTGGCTCAGGTTCAGATGGAGGGCAGCAACACCAGCTGCGCCTTGCTGCCTACCTTAGTGTTAGTTATTTTGTTTTATATTGTACTGTAATTTTTAATATATTATTATGTTTAATGGTTGTATCTGTTTAACCCTGTAAACTGCTCAGTTTTGTGTTGTTTAATGCATAGTCTAATAAAATAAAAATAAGAGTCTAATAAATAAAAAGTCTAATAAATAAAAATAAAATCAATAAAGACTTAGAAGATAAATTGCAAAATCGCAAAGGAACACAGAGGAAAGCAGCAGAGCAGAGCATGCCCAAGCCGAAGGAACAGGAACCTGCGTTGGTTAGGGAATCTATGTACTGCGGGACCATATGTGCTGGCAGGACAGGTCCCCTGAGAAAACCTACAGACAAGGAAGAATTCAGTGCCTATCTGCATTATGCAAATGCAAAGCCACACACCCAAAGCCTTGTGAATTGTGTGTTGTCTTCTGTGGGCACAGTTGAAACCTGTGATCTGACTGTGCTTAGGTGAAGATCCTAGGTAAAAAAATCATAGGAAATCATGAAGGCCTTTTTTTTTTTTATCATATGGAAGGATTTGACTCCTTTCCCTTGCAAAGCTCCAACCAAACTTGATTTTCACTGGGGGGCAAAATTGATCCCTGGAAAAGGGGAAGAGGGAAAACAAAAGAGGCCAAGTTAGAATCCATAGTGCTGAAAGGAGCGGGAAATAAGAAAAGGAAGAAGGGAGACAGGCGAGCACTTTCTGGTCAAAAGAAGCACAGAGTTGCGATTCCTATAAGGTAAAGAATATAGAAGGAAGGAAGGAAGGAAGAACTCCCTATCGGAAATGCTCTTTCTTTAAAGAGGTCCCTTTCTGTCCGTGGTTTTTCTCCCTCCGGAGGGAAAGCGTGGCTTCGGCTGCTGAAAAGGGCCGCCCGGGCTCTTGCTTCTCCCTTGGTGGGAATCCGGGAAAGAGCCTCCTCTTCCTCCTCCCCCTCCTTCCTTCCTTCCTCTCCCCCCATCATTGCAACTGGGAGGGATGGTGAGTCTGTCCCAGCAGGGCTGACTGGGAGGGAGGGAGGGGGGAACTGGGGTAGGCTGGAGGGAGGGGAGGGGAGGGGACGGGAGGGGAGGGGAGGGACCTCCCAAAAAACCCTCCAGGCAGTCGAAATCTCCAAGCCCTTCCCTAAAAGCCTTCCCTAAAATCCTCAAGGCTTCCCTTCCTAAACCGTCACCCCATTAACAGGGAGCTTCCCAATGAATATCCTCTTCTTGTGGGACCAGCCCCGATCCCCCTGCTGGCAAGAGTAGGCTCTCCTCGAGAGTCAGGGCAAAACGTGCAGCATCCATACCAGCCCCTGGAGGTTAAAGCCCTCTCTTGGGAGGCTTTACGTTTAAGGAGGCTTCACGTTGTCCCATGCCATGCCCGCCTCCCCCGCCCCAGCATGCTAGGTATTCATTTTAGGGAACCTAAGAAGGATGGAAGGCGAAGTGAACCTTGAGCCAGTTACCTGGGATTGAACCCTGAGATGTGAACGGAGTTTGGCTGCAGTACAGGAGTTGAACCACAAGGGCAAGTTCACTGACGTGCAGTTCACAGGTGGACTAGGGCACTGGTGGTGGAGACGCAGAAAATGACAGGATTCTCCTGTCTTTCTATCCGAATTCAATCTTCATAAGTTATTGTGCTGCATTATCTCTCTTGACCATGCTAGCATAGGAGTGGCTTGGCTTTACAGAACTCCAGCTGTAAGGGGTGTTAAGGCAGTCCTTCCCCAGCAGAAGATTCATTCTGGGACTCCATTGGAGGCATTGTTTGGTCCAGAATAATATGACAGACCAACACACATCTGAGCCCAGTCTGGAGGAAATGAAGGTGCTTTCAAGTTAGGAAGCCTTGGGACATTCAAGGAAAGAGCAGTGCAGAAGGTCCTTGGTGAGGAGATGGTCATCTCAGATCCACAAGGCCAACACTCCAGGACATTCTCCTACCAGGAGGCTGATGGTCCTCGGCAGGTTTGCAGTCGACTGCATTACCTTTGCCGTCAGTGGCTGAAGCCAGAGCAACACACCAAGGCGGAGATCCTGGACCTGGTGACCCTGGAGCAGTTCCTGACCATCCTCCCCCTGGAGATGTCGAGCTGGGTGAGGGAATGTGGGGCCGAGACCACTTCCCAGGCGGTGGCCCTGGCAGAAGGTCTCCCGATTTTGAGTGAGGAAGAACAAGAGGTGAGAGGGATTCCTGTTGGGGACTTAAAAGTCTTGGAGTGGGCAGCCTGTGACCATCTCCCACTGCCCCTCCTCTTAGATTTGTGGCTGTTCTGCAGGGATTTATTCCTCGTGGCCCTGGAGAGGAAAATTTTTGTCCATGAATTTTATTTTAAGACTGAATCAGAGCCCTCCAAATTGAGGGGACACGCTTCCATTTTAAAACAAGGCGGGTCCTCCCCATGTGCCTAATTTTCTAAGTTCAGTGGACCCTTGTATAACAAACGGTTTGTATAACATAAAGACTGTACAACATAAAAAATTCCGGAGATAGGGGAAATTTGCTTAACAGAGTCGTCTGTGGGGCGAATCTATACAACATAATTAGGGATTACTCAGGTTTCAATGCATTCCTATGGAAGGAAAATTTTCTTAACATAATTCCATTTGGAACGAACTAATTACTTTATGTAAAGTACAACTGTAATTAACTTTCAGGTTTACTTCTACCATTGGAACATCACCCAATTCAGCACTGTTGTGGGTACAGTGCCAGAGTGTGATCCCTCTCAATGGGCTCCAGTGGGGATTGAAAACCCCCAAGGTTCTCCATGGCTACGAATTCAACCCATTATCTGTGTTTTTCTTGGTGGTGGTGGTGGGAGACCTATGTTCCATATCTCAAAAATCCCAGCCTCTAAGATCTTTGCCTCTGTTTTTTTCTTCTCCTACCTTCTTCTGGCCGACCGGGGATTCTCAGATGAGAAATCTCTCTGTACAGGTTCAGTCCGGTATCTCTGTAAAAGTGGAAGCTCCGTTTGACTCCAAACAGGTTCCTCATCCACAAGAGATCAATCAAGACAACGAAGGAGGTGCCAATGACTTAGGTGAGGCTGAATTCTAGAAAGGTATGTGTTGTTCTCTGTGAGAAGAGAAACAAAAGTCCATGGATATATTTCTGGGTAGAGATGGAGTTACAGTAGGACCCGGGTATCCACTGGGGATTGGTTCCAGACCTTCCCATGGATAATGAAAACCTTGGATAAGATTGAACACCAGAAATCCCCAAAACTGCTGTTTTGTGACAGTAGCTTGTTTTACGGCTACTGTTTGTGACAGTAGCTTGCTTTATTTACAATAGTAGCTTTGTTGCTGCTGAATTATTTATTTGATTTTTTCCTCTGCTATCTGTGGATAACTGAATCAGTGGATAATGAATCAGTGGATACAGGGGTCCTACTGTATTATGTTCTTTACTTCTTTCTGTATTTCAGATCTGTATTTTGGTTTTCAGATTTCCATGACTTTTTATATACAGTAGCAGCCATCCAGAACTTGAGTCATGGCAAGTGAACTTTTTTCTTGTGAGAGTGAAGTGTTTCACTACTCATCCAAATAGCTTTGTTAGTCTAAGGCAGTGTTGGCAAACCTATGGCATGGGTGCCAAAGGTGGCACTCGGAGCCCTTTCTGTGGGCACCTGACATTGCCCCTTCACAGCCACCTGTATTCAAGTTAAATGGCTGTATTGGCACTTTGTGAAAAAAAATTAGTGGGTTTTGAATCCCATTTTGGGCACTCATTCTCTAAAAGGTTCGCCATCACTGGTCTAAGGAAAGTTGGTGCAAGGCCTCCAATTTACAGTCCACCTTGGTTTCACATCACCCTGTTCTAAATAGGCTCGTTTGTTGGGCTGTGGCCTGGACAGGCTTGTGAGGTGGGTGATGGCCTGGAGTGCGTGAAAGGCCCACCTATGCAAACCCTTCCTGACAATGATTAAGGATGGGTTGTTCGTTGTGGCCTTGCTGATGGAGGTGTGAAGTGCTTCTGATTTGTCTGGGGATTGATGAAAGCGCATGGTGAGTGGTAGACAGATTGTGCCTGAGTTCCCTACTTCTGCTCAGAGAGTGGTTTTCACTATACACATGAAGGGCTTCATGGACCCCTCTCTCAAACCACCTATCTTCTTTGTCTAAAATGTGAACATCCTTGTCTTTCAATGAGTGTCCTTTGTCCAATAATGAAGATACACCACTAATTCTGGTGCTGAGCTGTTGCCCCTCCTGTGCTGGGCCACCCTCCAGTTTAGTGGGTGTTTGATTTCTCCAATGTAGAACTCTGCCCACTGCATCGGAATATTTAAGTTCTGCAAATATGGCCACACAGTAACAATCCAACAATCCTGAAGTTTAGCGCCATTTCACCTTTACAATGTAAATCCGTGACATTTTGTCATTTGGAAATTACGTAAACTGGAACCTCACTGGGACACAATGAATCATGGGAAATGAAGTCTTTTGGGGAAAAAATGCATAAACGAGGTTTTTCTGAAAAAATGCACAAACCTGGATTTTTTGTAAAAAACGTGTAAACAGATACATTATTTCCTATGGATTTCCTATTGACATCTGAAAATTATGTAGACTGAGCCATTTATGAATCAGGGTATCTCTCTCTCTCTCTCTCTCTCTCTCTCTCTCTCTCTCTCTCTCTGTGTGTGTGTGTGTGTGTGTGTGTGTGTGTGTGTATTTCATTGAGTTACCCCAGTCTTCTACCCTCTTGGAATATAATTCACTCACACCTTCTGAAATGGCACACTTTTTTGTATGTTAACGTGTATTTTTTATTTGTATGGGGATACTTTTGTGGTTAAGAATTTTAGGTAGTATTTTTAGTATTATTATCTGCTTCTGAGAAGAGCTTCTACAATTGTTTACTTGTTTGTCTCTCCCTCAGGGGCCAGAAGAATGCCATCAACAAGCAGTCCTTCATCTCTTCCCTGCAATGGAGCAGAAACAGATCAGGTACGGAAGAGGCCTTGTATATCTGAATCCCATGATTTATACTTCAACTACTCATTAAATATACTATTATTTTGTTTCAACTTCTCTAAACCACTTAGAATAGTGTATGGCACTCAATCAATTAGCTGGTTGGTCAGTCAGTAAATCAATAAAATCCCTGAGTAACAGCAGTACCTACTAGAGATGTAAAATTTCTGGAAGTTTTGAAGCATGGGGGGAAAAACCCATTTTTTTCTGGGGAAAAAACAGAATTTTCGGGGGAAATTGAAAAAAAAGCTACTTTAGCACTCCCCCCCTTTAAAGATTGAAAGTCATGCTGTTTCTTTAGGAACATAAAATATGACTATGGACAATTTGACTTGGCATAAAATTATCACAACTAGCATATTAAAATATAGTGTATCCAAGCAATTATTACAAATAATGTTTTATTTATTTATTTATTTATTTATTTATTTATTTATTTATTTATTTATTTATTTATTTTCAAATTTCTATACTGCACCTATTTCCCGAGCGAGAACTCAGGGCAGTTCACACAAAATATTAAAAAAATCTAAAAACACTCTAAAACCATCTAAAGGCATCTAAAAACAATCGCAGTCACAATGACCATGACGTCTAAGGAGACTACAGGCAGGACGGGACAGAGGGGAGGAAAAGAAAGAAAAAAAACTAATGTAGCTATATGATTTGATTTTCTGGAATCTCTTGCCTTTTTAAATTAAGTTAATTAAATTAAGTATATACCTTCAGGTTCTTGTTGTTGCTTTGTAATTTCTTCCAGTGCTTTGAGGCCTAGTTAACATGTTTCAGAGACATAGCAAGGGTTTTCAGTGCCTGGGGACAAAGTCAGTTTTTGTGCCCCCTCCTGGCTCCCCCCAGAGCGCCACCACCGGGCAGCCCAGACCTTGGTCCGCCCCAGACGGCACGGGTCTCAATGCACCAGGTGCCCGGTGCTGCTCTCCCTGCCGGATCCAACCCAATCCCAAGGGGCTGATGGGAGTCTGGCCATCCCACCGCCAAGACAGCAATCTACTGCCTCGTGGTGCAGTGGTTAAATGCCTGTACTGCAGGTAAAACTGTGCTCACAACCTGGGTTCAATCTCTGGTAGCAGGCTCAAGGTTCACTCAGCCTTCCATCCTTCCGAGGTCAGTAAAATGGGTACCCAGATTGCTGGGGGGGGGCAATGTGTAGCCTGCACACTGTAATTAAAAAATTGTAAACCACCCAGAGACTACTTGTGGTATGGGGCGGCATATAAGCAGAACACTTTTTGCTTTGCTTTTACTCTCTTAACATCATCCTCTAACAGAAAAGGATTAATAACAGAATTATTTATTTATTTATTTATACAATTTATATGCCACCCACTACCCAAAGGTCTCTGGGCGGCTTACGATAGAAATGAACAATTAAAACAAAGCATTAAAATGTCAATTACAACATAGATCTCAGTATCAACAGTATGGGAAGTGTACAAGAGCATAGCCAGAGGATAACTGTTGCTTCATTCAAATGAGAACCTGATTTTAAAAAATGTAAGAATTCTTACTGGGAAGTAAAATGGCAGAAGAGGTGGTGAAAGATTCTGTGATAAAGCGGGCGCAGAATGTAGGTCATAACATTGATACAGATCAAAATTTGAATAAATAATGAAGGATCGCCTCCTTCCATATGAACCTACCCGGCATTTAAGATCTAGCCAGGGAGCCCTCCTGAAAGAGCCATCCCTCAAGGAGGTGAAAAGGATGGCTTGTAGGTCTAGGGCAGTGATTTATTGATTGATTATTACATTTATATACCGCCCCATCTTCCGGAACAGAGCTCTAGGCGGCGTACACTTTAAAAACAGACAAACAGGAAAGAAACATGGAGATCAATGGCAACTACCAAAAATAGGGGGGTACACTACCCTCCACAGAGGATGGCATGGACGGCAACGGAAAAAAAGAAAAGAAAAGAAATTAAATAGAAAGGTCGCCATGTGCCTCCTTGAAGAGATGTGTTTTCAAGGCTTTTTTAAAGGCGGGCAGGGACGCTGCTAGGCGCAACTCACTAGGGCGCTGATTCCACAGTGTAGGGCCCACCACAGAGAAGGCGCGGTTACGTGTAAGCGATTTCCACGCCTCCCTGGGTGTGGACATCCAAAGTGGGCGCGCCTGCACCATCCTCGTGGGCTTGGTCCCGGTTGACCTCTGAGAGATACGTTGAACCTTTTAGAGGCTGAGTGCCCAAACTGCGAATCAAAACCCACTCATTATTCTCAAAGTGCCAATACAGCCATTTAACTTGAATACAGGTGGCTGTGAAGGGGCAATGCCGGGTGCCCACAGAAAGGGCTCCGAGCGCCACCGTTGGCACCTGTGCCATAGGTTCGCCAACACTGGTTTAGGGCCTTTTCGGCAGCTGCTCCCAGGTTATGGAACACCCTCCCAAGTGAGATCCGCCTGGCGCCAACACTGATGATGTTTTGATGCCAGATAGCTATCTTCCTGTTTCTGAGGTTTTTAATGGACATAACATAGATTGTGGGTTCTGATGGCAATTGTAGTGTTCTGTGTTTCATTTTTTTTATTGTTTTTAATTGTCTGTTGCCATTAAACTGTTCATTTTAACTGTAAGCAGCCCAGAGAACTTTGGGTAGTGGGCGGCATATAAGTTGAATAAACAAACAAATAAATAAATAAATAAATAAATAAAGAAAGAAAGAAAGAAAGAAAGAAAGAAAGAAAGAAAGAAAGAAAGAAAGAAAGAAAGAAAGAAAGAAAGTGCTTTAAAGAAAATGCATACAAGATGTTTTACACATGGTATTTGCAACTCGAAAACTTCCACTGTTGTGTTGGATTGAGGAGGTTACTTTTATGAACTCCTTGAGGAAGGCCTGTTTTGTTTTCCATTTAGCATTCGGTGACCTTTGAGGAGGTGGCCGTGTCCTTCACCCGGGAGGAGTGGGCCCTGCTGGATCCTGACCAGAGGGCCCTCCACCGGGAAGTCATGGAGCAGAACTGGCAAATGATGTTGTCTCTGGGTAAGTCTGTAAAGATTCTCAGTCACCCAGGTGAGTTAATCTAGTAGTAGAGTCATGGCAATTGGATTTCTTTTCTTGAGAGATTAAAATGTTTCGCTGCTCCTCCAAGCAACTTTGTCAGTCTCTGGGTAAGGAGCCTTTCACCCCTATCTAATGCCAATACCTCTTGTTACTACACCAATTAAAATGTGTAACTCTGTCAACAAGAAGGCTTCCATGCTGGAGTGGTGCCCCAACTCAATATGGCCACAGCAAAATTACCAAAAAAAAAAATTCTAAGGTGGTCACACAAAAAAGAATAATAAAACGATCTCAAAGCATGTAAAGCTAGTTTCATTGAGTTTGTAGATGTAAAGGACAAATTAAAAGAGAGATTGAGGAGGAAAAAAGGATGGAATGTTACCCCATTTAATAGACTACCCGTTTTTTCTTTCTGTAAGAGCTTTCGTGCTTTCAATATCCACTTCATCAGAAAAGCTTCTTTTTTATTTATTTTATTTATTTATTTTTACAACTTATATGCCGCCCACTACCCAAAGGTCTCTGGGCGGCTTACAATCAAGGGATTAAAACAGTTAAAAAACATCAAACAACAATAAATAATTAAAACAACAATAAAACCTTATACTAAAAACATCACACTAAAATTGCCATCAGAAGACCCACAATCTAAATTATATCAATTAAAAAACTTCTGGAACAGGAAGGTTTTTACCTGGCGCCGAAATGTCATCAGTGTTGGCGCCAGGCGGATCTCACTTGGGAGGGCATTCCATAGCTTGGGGGCAGCTGCCGAGAAGGCCCTGTGTCTGCAAGCCATCCCTCTTACCTCCTTGAGGGATGGCTCTTTCAAGAGGGCCCCCTGGCTTGATCTTAATTGCCGGGTAGGTCCCTATATCTTTTTGACTCTCCTGTTAAACCTTTTCTGCATTTTCCTTTCTTCCGTACAGATAACTGGAAGGATAAAAATGTATGCCCCAGATGTGAAAAGAGATTTGTGCACAAATTAGAGGTTGCTGGACACCAGAGAAGGCACAGAGAAGAGAACAGCAGCCAAAAAGAGTCATACAACTGCATTGTGTGTGGAGAACATGTTGCCCCAAAGGAACCACTAACACCTCACAAAAAGGATCAGAATGGAGAGAAGTCCTTTTCCAGCAGATTGTCTGTGACGTGTTTAAACAGCAAATCTTGTTTCTGGGGAGGTGAAATGGTTCGCAGAGGTGAAAAACAGTATAAATGTCCGGAGCGTGGAAAATGTTTTGATCACAGTTCTGCTGTTGTGAGACATCAGAGAGTGCATACAGGAGAGAAACCACATAAATGCCAGCAGTGTGGGAAATGTTTTGCTAAAATGTCAAATCTTGTGAGCCATAATAGAGTCCACACAGGAGAGAAACCGTACAAATGCCAGGACTGTGGGAAATGTTTTTCTCGCAGGACACATCTTGTGCGTCATAAGATTGTCCACACAGAAGAGAAACCTTACAAATGTCCAGAGTGCGGAAAATGTTTTGCCCAGCAAGCACCGCTTGTGAGTCATCAGAGGGTCCACACAGGAGAAAAACCATACAAATGCCAGGACTGTGGGAAATGTTTTGCTAAGACGTCAAATCTTCTGTGTCATAATAGAATCCACACAGGAGAGAAACCATACAGATGCCAGGAGTGTGGGAAATATTTTTCACGCAGTTCATATCTTGTGAGTCATAAGAGAATCCACACAGGAGAGAAACCTTACAAATGCGAGTGTGGGAAAAGTTTTGCTCAGCATTCACAGCTTATGAGTCATAAGAGAGTCCACACAAGAGAGAAACCATACAAATGCCCAGAGTGTGGGAAATGTTTTGCTCAGTATTCACAATTTGTGAGTCATCAGAGGGTGCACACAAGAGAGAAACCATACAAATGCCCGGAGTGTGGGAAATGTTTTGCTAAACATTCACTGCTTGTGTGTCATAATAGAATCCACACAGGAGAGAAACCATACAAATGCCAGGACTGTGGGAAATGTTTTGCTAAGATGTCAAATCTTCTGTGTCATAATAGAATCCACACAGGAGAGAAACCATACAAATGCGAGGACTGTGGAAAATGTTTTGCTTGGAATTCACAGCTTGTGAGGCATAATAAAGTCCACACAGGAGAGAAACCATACAAATGCCACGAGTGTGGGAAAAGTTTTTCTTACGGCTCACATGTGTGTCATAAGAGAGTTGACACAGGAGAGAAACCATACATATGTCCAGAGTGTGGGAAATGTTTTGCCCAGCATTCACAATTTGTGAGTCATCAGAGGGTCCACACAAGAGAGAAACCATACAAATGCCAGGACTGTGGGAAATGTTTTGCTAATATGTCATATTTTCTGTGTCATAATAGAATCCACACAGGAGAAAAACCATACAAATGCCAGGAGTGTGAGAAAGGTTTTTCTTGCAGTTCACATCTTGTGAGTCATAAGGGAGTCCACACAGGAGAGAAACCATATAAATGCGAGGAGTGTGGGAAAAGTTTTGCTAAGATGTCGAACCTTGTAAGTCATAAGAGAGGCCACACAGGAGAAAAACCTTACCTATGCCAGGAGTGTGGGAAACGTTTTTCTCGCAGTTCACATCTCGTGCGTCATAAGAAAGTCCACATAGGAGAGAAACCTTATAAATGTCTGGAGTGTAGGAAATGTTTTGCTCAGCATTCAGAGTTTGCGAGTCATCAGAGGGTCCATACAGAAGAGAAACAGTACAAATACCAGGATGGTGGGAAATGTTTAGTTGCTGTTCAGAGCTTGTAAACCATACTAAATGTCTGCGTAGGAGATAAGCTGCAGAACCACGAGGAACACAGAGGTCTGCAATTGAGTTCACACCTGAGCAAAACTATAGAAAGCCAGGTGAATGTTCGGTGGTCCGCATCGCATCTGGTCTGGTCAAAACGAGCAGCTAAGAACCACTTTTCTGCTGAGCTGAAATATAAATAGTTTTAAAATGCTATTCTCCCTCCTAAAATTGTGAGTAATCCCTCTCAAGTTTTTTTTTTAGAAGTGCTGAATTAGAGATGGCAAGGAGTTTGGCATGTTAACAGCCTTGGTGTTCAGCTGAGGAATGTACTTTGGCTTTTGCTGCCAGCATCCGTCGTCCATTGCCATGATTTATTAAAATGAACTTTAGGCTAAGTTTGTTTTTCTTAATTTTTTTTTCACTACTACAGTTTCTACTTTTGTGAAAAAAACTGAAACAAGGGCTAATAATTTGCTCAAAAGAAACCGGGTTGGATGAAGTACAGTGGTACCTTGTATAAAGGAATTAATTCGTTCCAAATGAAATTATGTTAAGCAAATTTTCCTTTATACAAATTTCCCATAGGAATGCACTGAAAACGGAGTAATCCCATTTTTATGTTGTACGGATTCTCCCCATAGGCGATTCATGTTAAGCAAATTTCCCCTATCTCCGGAATTTTTTATGTTGTACAGATTTTATGTTATACAAACTGTTATACAAGGGTCCACTGTAAAACCATCTGACTGAGGTTTAGAGCACTTAAAGCAGGTGGAGATAACACCCCCCCCAAGAGATGCAAATTCAAGGAGTCAGCAAGGAGAGCAGAAGCTTTTGCCACGCCGCTCTGTGAACATGAATAAAGTGGAAAAGCAGATAGCTGAACTTTCTGAATGTGTGAAGGCCCTGTGACATGCCCCTTACACACACCGGGTTTCCACTCACTGCCACCACCAGATTAATCTGGACACTTGTATGTATTTGAGAGAGAGAGTCACACCAGGTTATATAGTTTTGAAACAAAACATGAAACGTTTGCCAGTTTACAATTAGATTATCATTATTGTGATAGTTTTAGCTGATGTTATTGTATTGCAATCATGAATTCTTATAATAATGTGTTTCCTTTATAAACCAGACCTTTTCAGTGGCAGGATCTTCCACCTGACCAACTGAGTGACAATCTAAACTGACTCTCAGCTCTCTGAACCGAACTGAACTGACCTCCTCTCAGCTCTAACACAAACTGAAATCCCCATCACCGATTGTGTGTGTGTGTGTTGCGTCGTTACAGCCGTGACCGACCCTTCGTGACCCCATGTCCATGGAGTTTTCTTGGCAGGAATAATGGAGTGGCTTGCCAGTTCCTACTCCAGGTGTCTACAGCGCCTGGTATTCCCTGGTAGTTTCCCATCCAAGTACTAACCAGGGCTGACCCTGTTTAGCTTCCGAAATCAGGCGAGATCGGATGTGCTTAGGGCATCTAGGCAACTCCATCATCCATTAGGTTCCAATATATAACATTCTTAACCACTCCCACCAGCTTGATGACTGGCTATTCAAAACACACGCATGAATATTTATCCTTGTTTTACCCCTTACGCCACAGGCCCTTACTAAGTACCTAATGTCTCAGACTGAGTGCAAGAATGGGGAGGTGATCCTTGAGGTCAAGGAGATTAAGAAGGAATGTCAAAAGATTAGGGGGGGGGAGTTCAATATAAAGTTGGAAATTTGAAGTTAAACAAGAAAAAAAAAACCCAGGTAAAATAGAACAAATGGAAATCAGTGGAACAAAACAAAAGAAAGATAGGCTTACTACAGCAGAAGGTGGATGAAATGCAGCAGAAAATGATTTATCTGGAAGATAGTTCTAGAAACTCCAATGTTAAAATTCTGAATTTTGAGCTAAAGAGCGTAGATGACCTTAAACAAGAGGTGATGACTTGGACTAACAATATAATGAACTCACAATACGTGTCTATAGAAGGCAAATGAGAGAATTCACTTCATGGGTAACCCAAGAAACAAGCTTCATAGCCCAATATTCAGAATACCTTATTTTCTCATTTAAACAAACTTTTTTCTCCTAAAATTGATAAGGTAACAATTGAGGTAGTTGTTCTGAGTTTTTCGGGCTGTCTGGACGTGTTATGGAAGTTTTTTCTCTCTCTGTTCTGGGGTATAGAGTGAGTGACCAAGGACCACCCATTTAAACAAACTTTTTTCTCCTAAAATTGATAAGCTAAACATTGAGGTAGTTGTTCTGAGTTTTTCAGGCTGTATAAAGGAAGTTCTTCCCTCCCCCCCCTCCTTTCTCCCTCCCCCCCTTTTCTCTTTCCTCCCCCTTTTTCTTGAAGGAGAAGGGGGAATGGATAAAGAGAAGGGTAAACGTAGTAAAAAATGATTAAAGAGATGGGGAATAAACGTATAAAATTGATAGCACTGAGTGAGAGTAAGGCCCTGGCTGTGGTTCTGGGTGAAAGGGCCGACTCGCCACAACCAGAACTCACACTTAACTGTAGTACAGTACTGTACAGTGTTGCAGTGTGAAAGGGGGAGGGAAGGAGGATATATGTAGGGGGTTGGGTAGGGATAGGGGGGTTTGTTTGTTTAGTGTTGAGTCTCCTTCTTTGGAGGTTTTTAAGCAGAGGCTGGATGGCCATCTGTCGGAAATATTGTGATGGGGTTTTCCTGCATGGCAGGGGGTTGGACTAGATGGCCCTTGAGGTCTCTTCCAACTCTATCATTCTATGTGTGATGATGTTCTTTCAATTTGTTTGTTTTGTTTTATGTGTTTCACTGTGCGACCAAAAAGGAAACGGGATATGAAGTAGGTATGGGGAAAACATAAAAGTAGCTACCTTAAATGTGAAAGGCCTACACCATTCCTCCAAACTTATTTGGTTGTTGGATTCCCATTTTTTTTGCCAAAATACTTTCTCACTGTCACCGTTCTTATTATTAACACCACTTTCTCTTTCTTCGGTTGCTTATTTTCAACCATATTCAACAATACATCCACGCAGAACATAGGAAGCCTTTCCCTATTATGAACTTATTGTTGTCAACTTAGGAACTGGGTGTGTATTTATTCATCCTAATTAGTGATCAAACAAGTGGGTTTGAACTCTAATGTTTTTGTTTATACTTCAACATGTTACCACTAACAATTTTGATTCAACTTTGTACTCAATAAACTTCTTTTATTTTTATTCAGCTGAAAAACCATCTGAAGGCTTTAATTTACTAGCTAAGCTACTTGGTGGTAGTGATAAGAAAATCAAAAGCTGTGTTTGTCAATCTCAAGAAAGACATGGTGGAACTGGAAAAGGTGCAAAAGAGCGCGACTAAAATGATTACTGGGCTGGGGCACCTCCTTTATGAGGAAAGGCTAAAACATTTGGGCCTCTTTAGTCTGGAAAAAAGGCACCTGAGGGGAGATATGATTGAGAGGTACAAAATAATGCAGGGCATGAGTAAAGTGGATAGAGGGATGCTCTTCTCCCTCTCACAAAATACCAGAACTAGGGGACATACACTCAAATTGAGGGCTGGGAGAGTAAGAACAGACAAAAGAAAATATTTTTTCACCCAGCACGTTGTTAGTCTGTGGAACTCCCTTCCACTGGATGTGCTAATGCCATCTGGCCTGCATGCCTTCAAAAGGGGATTGGACAGATTCCTGGAGGAAAAGTCCAACCTAGGTTACAAACCATGAGGGAGATGTGTCATCTCCAGGCTTAAAACCGGGGTACTTCAAGGGCCAGTTGCAGGGGAGGGGTATCAGGAGACAGAGATCTAGTCTCGTCTGCTCCCAAAGGCATCTGGTGGGGCCACTGTGAGATACAGGAAGCTGGACTAGATGGGCCTTTGGCCTGATCCAGCATGGCAGGTGGGTTTATTGTTACGGCATCAAGCCAGACATAAGATAAAATAGAACAGAGCAGAATAAGATACAATATGAAAAACATTAGCTAGAAAGTTTAAAAACTGGCAAATATTACAGTGATCAATACATAAAACAAAAAGTTATTTTTAAAAGCCTTTAAGACAACAGATATAACAATATAAAACAAGGTTTAAGAGCTCAGCTATCTATCTGATTGCTGTGACATGCCGCCCAGAATTTTGCCACCAGTTCAGTAGTAGTCCGACTTTGGTCAATTAGCAATTGATTACAATAGTCCAAGTCCGATTGGCCTACCATATCTTTTAAGAGTGGTGTGATGTATTTTGCCCTGGTCTTTTTATGCCTACTGCATCTGAGCATCATAGGCTCAATGGATTCTATCTCATTAGAACCACAAGGGCAGAGTCTCTGTTCCCTCGGGATGCTCTTAAATCTGCCTTCCAGCACTGCAGAAGAGAAAGCCTCACACTGGCCAGAGTAATGGCTTTCCTAAACTTGTACGTCTCCAGCTGTGACAGATAGGCCACAGGGAGTGAGCAATATTTATGTGTATCAAGGACTCTAAAATTGGGGCATGATCCAGCATGGCTCTTCTTATGTTCTTATGTTCTTAATAGCCCATTAAATGGCCAGGGGCAAGCATGTTAACACTACACCTATCTACTAAATAGTGTGTGTACAAGCAAATAAAGTTTGTATAACTCAGCAGGTTTTCACTTCCATCTTTCTAGTCTCTGAGGTTATAAAATTATTTACCAAGACAGCAGAGATGTTGTGATCTACTGTATGTATCTAACCAGTGGTGCTACAATAGTAGCCAAGTATCTTGCAATTTTATGTTACTGAGTTTGTGTATCTTGGGAAGTAAATGGAGGGTCACAGATTGCTTAGACTGACATTAGAGACCCCCTTGGGGCTAAAGTGAGGTTGGACACTCCTTACACACAGAGGCATTGTTGTTCCCATTATTTTTGCAAGTAATTATTGAGCAGGTAACAACAGATATTCACGTCAGCCGGGGACTGAGAGAGCTTTACAAAGAGAGAATCTAATCCTCAGTTTTTCCTCCCTTATTTACTTCAGCAATACAGTCTACTCAGGATCCAATACAGTAGGACCCCAGGATCCACTGGGGATTGGTTCCAAGCCTTCCCGTGGATAATGAAAACCGTGGATAAGAGAGAATGCCAAAATGTCCCCAAAACTGTTTTGTTATAACAACTTGCTTTACAGCTGCTGCTTGTGACGGCAACTTGCTTTACGGCTGCTGTTTTATGACAGTAGCTTGCTCTGTGGCTGCTGAATTTATTTTTTCCTCTGCCAACAGTGGATAACTGAATCAGTGGATAATGAATCAGTGGCTACGGCGGTCTTACTGTAGTGCCCACTCCTCTTAGGCAAAGGGCAGAACTTTATCCTCCAAGGTCACTGGACCCTAAGTGAAAATGGGGAGCAGGTCTGCCTTACAGATCTCATGGAGATCACCTCCTCAGCTCAAAACAACCATGGAAGAGAAATGGTTGGTTTTACCTGGGAGAACAAGGAATAGGGATGCAACCTGTACTGGATTGTTACCAGTTACCATTTTTTTACAGGTTATTTTTGAGTCCATGCTTGGCTTGGAACCAGTGTCCAATAATTAAACTGAAATAAAATAAGGAAGTCCAAACACTGAACTGTTAAGTCTGATTTATTGAAGCCAAGCCAAATAACAGTCAGTGGTCTCACCCTGGATGGTGTGAGTGAGCCCTGAACATTTGTTTAACATCAGTTTTTATACAGTACATACAAAACATAGATTGGTGTCCTATTGTTCAACTGGGCCCACTCTGGCTGAGACAGGGAAATGTGGAACTCCAGACAATGAGACAATCTCCTGTCCCTCAGGCACAGTTTACCCTGAGGGATAATCCCCTCATCCAGGTGTTCTGCCAGTTCCTGGAGTCATATACTTGCAGGTAATTTACATTCTTAATCTATTCAAGCTCCCATAATTTATCTAGCTAGAATAAATGTTTTGGAGCCTGATTTTTCATGGTATCAGGATTGAATATCCCTACAGTTGAAAAAAAGAGGTAAACAGCTTGTGCCTGCTCCTGGACTCATCCTTGAGCCTAGATGTCCAGGTCAATTTGTACAATTCAGTCCAGTAGCAACAGAGCAGCAACAGAGTTTTCTCTTGCTATCACCTTGATCTTAATCATTTTGGAAATTTGAGGGACTAATCATCACTGTGGTTGCAGTTCTATATACAGTACTGTACAGTCTATCATGACAGGTGAGTAAGCATCCTAGAGTTTAGGGGGGGCCCTCCTGCCAGGAGACCAGTCTAAGACTGGGGTGTTACTGGGGCCATAAGGAACTAGACCAGAGCTGCCCAGATGTTAATCCTTTGACTGCCTCTCTGCCCCCCACAAGCTATTTTGTGCCAAATGCTGGGGCACCTGATGCCTTTATTAAGGCACTCATAAAATCAAGCTAACCACAGCTTAAGATGACCCTCTCTCTGCTTCAGGCGGCGCTCCACGTTCTTGGCGGGACTTTTTTTTTTATTCAAGTTCGAATGAACCGGCAGCTCTCAATGCAAATTAAATGATCAATGCCAGTTTAATGTTGTTATCCAACGTCAAATTGTCTGCTGATTTATTTCTAAAAGCCTTTATTTTGTGAATAAAAATAAATAAATGGTGAAAGAATTCTGAAAAATTATTTTTAATTTTGTGTGTGTGTGTGTGTGTGTGTGTGTGTGTGTGTGTGTGTGTGTGTTGATGAGCTAAACACGGTGAAAGGGGGATGGGATAGCTCTATGGGTGTGATGATGTCGCCGCCCATTAGAGGGCGCTCTGGGTGAAGCCTCGCCTGCTTCTCCCCGCCAAGAGGAGGAGGAGGAGGAGGAAGAGGAGGAGGAAGGCGGGAGAAAAGGTGGGGAGGGGGGGGATTCCTCCGGGGCAGAGAAGAGCCTCTCCGTCCCAAAACCCAGGAAGGCTGGCTGGGAAGGTGGGGGAAATCGTCCTGATCAGGCTGAAAAGCGCCCGGGAAGCCACCCCGACGAAGCCCAGGAGCCGAAAGAGAGAGAGAAAGAGGACAAAGAAGCCAGCCAGCCAGCCGGGAGGGTTATACAAGGTTCCTCGTCGCTTCCGGTAGGATCCGGTCCTTTTTCCTAGAGCTCTGTGGGTGGATGGAAGAAAAGCAAATAAATGCAGGGCAGCCGCTGAATTCCTCCGTCCATAGTCATGGTGGATAGATAGACCATCAAATGCGTTCTGATTTATTTCACTTTTATTTAGATACAGGAATTTGGAATAATTAATAATAATAATAATAATAATAATAATAATAATAATAATAATAATAATAATAATAATAATAATAA
>JAHTLZ010002353.1:0-13607 GCA_023846285.1 Phrynocephalus versicolor
GATCACCTGGGTGTCATTCCTCATTTGTAATGGCCCTAGTTTGGCCTGGCATATGACTGCAGATGAGTACAAAATCTGAGCCTTTTTTTCGGGTGTGTGTGTGTAGAATTGTGCAAAACTGTCCTTGAATCCAAATGACCGATAAAGGATGCTTTTTAAGGAGGAGGCAAACAAGGAATATCTATCAGAAAAGCCCTCCTGGTCAAGGCTTTGGAATGCTAGCAAACTGTGAGACTTAGAGAGAAGATTGCATTATCTCTAGTTCTGATAGCAATCCCTCTTTTGGATATGTAGGAGTCAGCATTGTCTGTTAGCCGGAGTCTAGGAGAGGACTGACATTAAAGACTTTCATTGATAACATCAACTTTGATTGCCCCAGGAGTGCTGGTTAATCGGATTTAGAAAATCCAAGGTTTAAAATGTTAAGGCGAGCAAAAGGGAGGTTGAAAGATGGGGAGCTGATGTGAAAAGTATAAGAGGGGTATGCAGGGGAGAAAGCTGATGAATGTAGGTCAGAGGTATTAGGGTAGGAGCCGTTACCAGCCTCCTTCCTAGAAAGCATATCATATCACGTGGCTTACACAAGGACTGTCCAAGGACAATCAGGTATTTTTGTTGGCATACGGGTCATGCAGTGTCATGCAGTGTGATTGCATTGACACGATGTATTTTCAATGTTACGTTTCCATCACTCATCACCTTTACATGGATTTTTACTCTCTTTTTAACTGCTCACGTTCCCTTGTGGCTTTATTGTCATGCTGTCTTGTCATGTTGTAAGATGGGTGGTTAACGAATCAGTGGATACAGAGCCCCTGCTGTATGTGTTTGTAGGAGTTGATGCCTCCAGAAAATAAGAGTCGGGCGGGGGGGGGGGGGAGTTATTCTTATGGCCCTTTGAATACTTGTCTTTTTGAAGACATAGCTTTGAGATACTAATATTATTCTTTGTTTCCTTAGGAGTGTGTAAACTGAGCACCGACCTGCTGCGCGAAGGCGCCCCCATTGAGCCCAATCCTCCGAGCTGTCACTGGAAGCCTGAAGCTGTGGTAACTCCTAGAATGAGCCATTTCCCCCAAACTCTACAAGCACTCCCCTCACTTAAGGACAGAGTTCTGTTCTTTCTTGCATATCTATCTGTCAATAAAGAAATGGTCTTGGATCAAAACCCAGTTCCTAAAGGAACAGGGCAGTACATGTGGCAGATGGTAGCAACTAAGACGGATAGGTTTTGAAATGGAAAATCTTGAACTTAGCCCAGAAGTTCTACGTGGTCAGATTCCTGTCTGTTGACAAGTCCCTTTGTTCTTTGATAACGGACGCTGTTCAGGAATCCGATTAGGCAAGGTGCATTGAGTAATCCACAGTTGCTCGCCTTGTTCCTGTACATGGCAACAAGGCAATGTATTTTATTTTCTTTGCAAGTTGTTGAGATAATGATGGTCAGTCTTGCACTTGTCGGAATGTTTTTTGCGGCAATAACACAGCATGCAGACATATTATAGCGGCTGCCTTGTGTAATGGAATTCTAAGGAGTAGAAGGTTTGGATGGGTTGTTTTCATATTTGAAGGACCCCCCCCCCCCCCAGTCTTGCATTGTGTGTGTGTGTGTTTTGCTTCTTAAAGGGAAAGGACACCAGTGTTCACGGAGGCATTTTGGCAGATAATTTGACCTCCGCCTCCAAAGGAACATTTGGAGGTGAGGCGTTCCTAGGTTGACAATGTTTTGTTACATCAAGATGGACGCAATCAATCAAAATGAGGAATTCAGGGAGTCCAGTTCACATCCTGTAATCTCAGACAGAGATGACCAGTGTAGGGTTGATCTGGATCAAAAGCGTGAAGAAGCAGGATAGGATCTTTTTGGGCTGCTGCGTCCGAGCAGAAAGCTTGGTCTGGGCTTCGGTATCTACATCAGTAACTGATTGTCTGCTTTCAGCAGTACTACGAAGATGGCGCTCGTATTGAGGCGGCCTTCCGGAACTTCATCCACAGGGCTGATATCAAGCAGGAAGAAGACAGCTATGAAATATTTGTCTGCCACGCCAATGTTATTCGCTACATCGTTTGCAGGTAACATAAGAACACAAGAAGAGCCATGCTAGATCAGGCCAAAGGCCCATCTAGTCCAGCTTCCTGGATCTCACAGTGGCCCCACCAGATACATCTCAGAGTGCACTAGACTAGATCTCTGTCTCCTGATGCCACTCCCCTGCATCCGGCCCTTGAAGTACCCTGGTTTTAAACCTGGAGATTACACATCTCCATCATGGTTTGTTACCTGTCATGGACTTTTCCTCCAGGAATCTGCCCCATCCCCTTTTGAAGGCATCCAGACTAGATGCCATCATCACATCCTGCGGCAGGGAGTTCCACAGACTAACAACGCGCTGGGTGAAAAAAATAATTTCTTTTGTCTGTTCTTACTCTCCCAGCCCTCAGTTTGAGTGCATGTCCCCTAGTTCTGGTGTTTTGTGAGAGGGAGAAGAACCACAGGGTGGAAGAAACTCCGGCCATGGTGGGGGAAACCTGATGAAAGATTGGGTTGTAAATGGGGATACGATCGGCTGGTGTTCTATTATACTCAGGAATCCAGCGCAGTTAACAGGTCTAAGGTCTTTAGGAGGGATCATTGCCCAGTTATATGAGCAGCTGTCCACAGGACAGATGATTGTCAGATTAACTGGCAGTTTGTGCTCTAATCCTTATTTTTAAGCCGAGGATTTAAAAACCGAGCAGACTTCCCATACTAAAACTATGTTAGAAAATAAAATAGCATTTACCAGGAGCCTCGTGGTGCAGTGGTTAAAAAAGCCTGTCCTGCAGGTAAAACTGTGCTCACGACCTGGGGTTCGATTCCAGGTAGCAGGCTCATGGTTGACTCAGCCTTCCATCCTTCCGAGGTCGGTAAAATGAGTACCCAGTTTGCTGAGGGGGGGGGGGTCAATGTGTAGCCTGCATTACTGTAATTAAAACTGTAAAGCACCCAGAGACTACTTGAAGTGGTATGGGGCGGTATATCAGCAGAACACTTTGTACTTGGGGTTCTGCTGCAGAAGATCTTGGCTTCTAGGGGTGCTCTTGGGTTGTGTAGCCGGCCTAGGACCCTAGAGCCTGGCTCCTCTCCTGCGAGGCATCGTGTTGAATTGAACTCCTTACCCCCCATGCTGTGACTAAGTTGTAGTAAATGGAAAAGGCCATTGGGACTCCAGACAAGATGCTTTGGTTTATGGCATCACAGTCTCGCTCCAATTTAAAAAGGACAAGGTCTACTGTAGATTAGCAGATCTTTGGGGATTAAGCCTGGGGTGTAAAAATTCCAACCATGCTGCAGAGAAGAGTGCTTGAGGCCGCACCCTCCAAGGACACCTTTGAATCCCAACTCTGAGATCACCTCTCACCGACTTCTGGCATCAATATTTAGATTATTGCCTATCTCCCTCCTGCATTATCCATGAAGTGGTAGCACTTAGCCCTAAAGGAATGGGATTCTATTGTGAAAGTGTGTGTGTGTGTGTGTGTGTGTTGTGTCGTTACAGTCGTGACTGACCCTTCGTGACTCCATGTCCATGGAATTTTCTTGGCAGGAATACTGGGGAGGTTTGCCAGTTCGTACTCCAGGCTCCTCCTGGTATTCCCTGGTGGTCTCCCATCCAAGGACTAACCAGGGCTGACCCTGCTTAGCTTCCGAAATCAGGCGAGATCGGATGTGGTCAGGGCATCTAGGCAGCTGGTCCTATTTTACTGATGATCCATAAGGTCCCTTTCAGCTCTGCAATTAAGGTTTATTAATTAGGAATCAGATAATAGATACTGATCCCGAGGTGGGCTCTACCAGGTTCTTTCTAACCAGACAACCGATTCCTTGCAACATCAACACAAGAACAAATAACAGCAACAGCAGCAGCAGCAACAACAACAACTGCTTACTGTTGGTGCCATCTTCTTCTGTGCTTACAGCATAGTGATCCAATAAAAGGAATCGCACATCTGACACCTGTGTAATCTTGGGAACTAGACAGTATTTTCCTTGTTCTTGAGAGTACTAGCTGCAACTATGTGTCTTGGTGGACAGAGGAGAAATCTGAAGCCAGGAGACATGGAAATGTTTATAATCGTTTTGAAAACAATTGGCAGCCTCATCCGTTCCGTCCCGATTCCTCTTTGCATCTTGCGGTCTTTTTATCAAACTGTCGGTTCTGTGACTGTGCACTACCCAAGTTAAATTTAGGGTCCTGATAGGGAAATGTGGTTCAGCGAATGTAGGATGGGGGCGATCACAAACTAAGCTTAGTGCCTTTTGCTTGTGATATGAATTACATTACCCTTTGAGTTGATATATCTACAATTTACCAGCAGTTATGAAGAGAGATGGGCACGAACTGCCAATCCATGCCAGTTTGTCCTTTGGATGAACAGGTGTTTGCTGGTACCAGCCCTGCTTTCTCTGGTGGGTGCCCAATCGGAGGTAGCGCTCGGCAGAGACAGGGCGGGAAAGCTGGGGCCCTGCCTCCGATTGGATGCCTCCCAGATGAGGCGGGGCTGGGAACTACCAAGCACCGGTTCGTCCCAAGGGCGAACTGGCAGTTCGTGCCCATCTCAAGTTATTATGGTTAACGGTTTCATTCTGTAATAGAGGTGAAGTCTTGCAGGCAATGTTTTTTTTTAAGTTTAGTACAGTGGACCCTTGTATAACAAACAGTTTGTATAACATAAAATTTGTAAAACAAACAATTCCGGAGATAGGGGAAATTTGCTTAACATAATCACCTATGGGGAAAATCCGTACAACATAAAAATGGTCGCGATTAGGTATTACTCTGTTTTGAACGCATTCCTATGGGAATTTATATAAAGGAAAATTTGCTTAACATAATTTCATTTGGAATGAATTCCTTTGTACAAGGTACCACTGTATTGGTTTTCTCATCCTCATTTCAAAACCCTGAAAATACCTCTGCTCCTCCTCCTCCTTGCAGAGCACTGCAGTTTCCCCCTGAAGGATGGCTTCGGATCTCTCTCAACAACGGCAGCATCACCCACTTGGTGATCCGGCCCAGCGGCAGAGTGGCTCTACGAACCCTTGGCGACACGGGGTTTATGCCTCCGGAGAAAATCACACGCAACTGAGCGACCCTTTCGGAAGCGGCTTTGTACGGCGGCGGTACTAGGAGAATGAATTTTTACAGAGGCACCCCACAAATGCCAACTCTCCCAGGCGGGCATCCCAGCTTTATTTACATGTAAACAGTTGGCGGGTGTTCAGCCTAGAAAAGGGCACAGCGTCACGAGGTAGGTTGGCCCATTCCACCAAGCACTGTTGGCTCTACAGCCTCGATGCACTTTTTTTTGGACCTGCTAGGATCAGTTACCCCGTTAACAACTAATGGAGGCTTTGCGACAGCCCTTAATGGAATGAAGAGACGAAGGGGAGACTCAGCCTTCCGCCAGTAGCACTTGGCTGGCAGTCTAAGGTGAATGCCCCTGGCTTCTATCCAAAGCACATTCTTGGCCTAGAGGGGAAGATTTCCTACCACTTTTCTGTTTTAAAGAGGGTACAACCCTTGCAGGCTTAGAAAGCAGTTCTCTGTTTCCTCATTCCTCCAGAAAGTTGCTTTGGAATCTTAGACGGATGCTAAGGCAACCTTAACAAGACTGTGCAGAAAGGGTTTCTATTGCTGAACAGCGGCCGCTCTTCCAAGTAGAAGTGTGAAGGATTTCATCCTGTGGCCTGGGCCCACTGGTATTTTCATATAACTGCAGTTTACATATGGCAGAGAACAAGGAACGGAACATCTAGACCTTTCTGGCCGCAAACGCGATAGAGGCTGATGACACTTTTGATAGCAGAATCCAAAGCGACCCAACCTTTTCTACTTAAACAAAAAAAAGCTGTCACTGTTCTTACCAGTGCTACCTTCTCACTTGCGTAAAAGATTAAATTGGACACATTTGTGCTATGGCTCCATCAGAATACCGAACCAGGTGCCATTTTGTTCTTTTCTTGCTTGGGAGTATCGGTGCTGAACCAAACCTGATTTAGAATCTGTTCCCTCTGTTCAGTTCTGTAAAAACAAACCATCAAGACTATTCTGTATTCATGGAAGAGGGCAGGGTATATCTTTCAATCAGTGCAGGAAATTAAGTTATTCTTGATGGCTTTGGAAAGCATCTGCAAAATAAATGTTTATTGACTTTCGCAAGAAGCATCTCTGAAATTAGAATTATTGAAACAGCTGTGTTGATTTTGTTCCTGCGTACCTTTTATTATTTTGAGTAGACTTTTTAAGGCTCTATTGCAGATATTCCATGTACTGTATATGACCTCACCAATATTTTTTTTTAAAAATATTATTTTGATTTTCGAAGTCCATTCTGTCTAGTTGGTTGTGATCTGTTTTGGCACTTTTGAGTCTTTTGCCCTGGTCAATCTAAGGCAGGTTCTTTTCCCATGGCTGCTGAACAGTACTGAATGCTTTATCTAAGCCTCTTACCATACTTTTTGGAGGAAAGGATGCTGAAAATGTTCCTATACTCCAAGACAGCTGTAACATATCCTAATGCCACCTAGCAGCTGCTTATAAAACACGTAAGCCCGCCACCCAGAGAGCCACTGAATGAAAAGAGGAACAGGGAAGCGTTTTAGCGAAACAAGTTTAATAAGATTGTTATAAATTCACTTGAACACACTAACAAAAAGGACTAAGTTGTGAGACATCTGTATTTTGTAACATCAACCTTCCCATCACAAGACAAGTGTTCAACTGATGGTTTGTGCTCCAGAAACTCTTGAATACAAAAAATGCATGTAACAAGGAGTATCAAAGCAAACGAAGGGTTGTAACAAAACCTCTTTTTTTTTATAAGTCAGTTGTATATGTTTTTTTTTTTAATGAAAGTTTTCCAAATGGTAAATAAGAATGCTTTTTCTATACATTTGTGGAGAAAACACAGCTGAAGGAGACCCATGACAACTCCAGGCAAATGGTGTCATCTATTTTAAGGAAATGTTAAGATTTCCTTCTTAGTCCTGTCAAAGTTTCTGTGCCTTGCGAAGATTATGAACTATTTTTAGCCAGCCGTTTACTCTGGATTTCCTAGACAGGTAAAGAATTTACAGGAGGTAATCTCTAAGCATGGCACCTCTAAAACGTGGCAGCACAGGTAGTGCTTCTAGTGTCCGAGTACACATTAGCTCAGAAGAAACACTTTCGTGGACAGATTTCTCGAAATAAGCAGCACCGTCATGTCTTCGGGGTGAATCATGTCCAAGAAAATGACTTTTCTGTGACTACGCTGGGCTATAGTTTAAGTTATACAGCAGGCATGCCCAAGCTTCAGCTCTCCAGATATTTAGGACCGCAACTCCCACAGTCCTTTGCCATTGGCAATCTCTGCTTAGAATTCTGGCAGTTGTGGTCCAAAACATCAGGAGGGCCAACGTTTGGACATGCCTGTTATACAGGACTGTATGGGAAAGCCAGCCTCATGGAACCTATCCGTTTACTGGGAAATGGTACCGCTGACTGATTTGGAGGCTAGTTTTAATAAGGGCTGGTCCTTGAGTGAAGCTGCTTGTGTTACATTTAAATGACTATTCATACACATGGCATCCTAAAAGCCATTTTAAACTGGACGTCGTTGCCATTTACACTGAAACCACCTCTAATTAATAAGCAGATTAACAAATCGGCGTTGAGAGAGCATCTCTTCAAATCTTTAAACTGGAAAGGACAGGTTTAAAAAGACTGGACCGGTTGGAAAGCTAAAACGTGGTTAGTGCTTATCTCAGGGCTCCACTTTTCCCTATTAAAAGCAAGATCAAAACATACAAAATGAAAAATGTTACAAAAAGGCACTAATAAAACCGGAAGCCTTTAAGTGCAAATCTGGAGTTTTGTACCAAAAAACATTAAAACGTTCAGGAACAGTTGCACAAAAATGTTCATTCCAGGGCTGGGCAGATTTAAGTGGTCCCCCAGATGTTAGCTGAGTGAGTACGGCTGCTATCAGCCCTAGCCAACACCCCCCCAGGGGTGTGCAGGAATGAAGGGGAACTGTAGTCGGATACCCGAAGGACTGCTCCTGGTGTAAGGAAGCCGCAGCCGTTCCTGGTGCTGTGATGATTTCAAGTATAAAAGTAAATCCCCATCTGCTCTGTTCAAGCTCTGTGCCAAAGTAGCTCCTACCAACAAGATGATAAATCTGCTTGATCGCCTCTGTCCGATCCGCGTCCTCTAGCTCCTTCATTCATAAATATCCACTCTGATGTGTACTAAGGCGTGAGCAAAGGCTACCAATAAACAGAACCATAAACAGCGTAGATTTCGGTAAGGTTGAAGGGCTTATTACAACAAAATAGTGCTGGAACTGTAGCTGCTTGTTAGCAAGCCCACAGAAAAACAAAACAAAAAACCCCATAATGTATTGGCGGAGCTATTCTTCTGCGTTTGAGACTGCCACATATAAAAAAACAAGCTGGACTATAAAAAGGAAAGTTGGTGATCAATTCAGAGGCCCCGCTAAAGCACTCTTACATAAGAGCTACAAAATGAACCATGATAAAACAGAGGAAGGTTTGCCGTTTGTTTCCGTTATTAGCTTTTTTTGTAACATTTCAGTGTGGTACACAGATGCTTTGAGCTTGTTCTTTTAAGCCAGTTCTGATGAGAGGTGCAGCCATGTCCAAGCTTCAGTCCTCCTGATGTCTTGGACCACAACTCCCAGAATTCTAAGCTTAGACTGCCAGTGACAAAGGCCTGTGGGAGTTGTGGCCCATAACAACTGGAGGGCCGAAGTTCGGACATGCCTGGAGTGATTGCCTCCCCCCCCCCACCACAAAAAAGCCATCTGTTCTTAGGAGGAGCAGCCTTTCCCCTCACTTGGAAGACTAACAGGATAATATAAAATGGGTATCGTGAGCTCCCTCTAGTTGCTACAGTAAAAGGGATCTCGTCGAGAGCTGTGGGAGGAATGGACCTCTTGATCCAACTGGTCCCAAAGTCAGTTCTATTCACAATTCCTTTTGTTAAGTGTCAGGCTCGTTGCTCAGGTACTTTTTTTTTTTTGACACGTCACCTCTTTCTAATCTACCAGCTGGCAAACGGACCTCTCCTGCAAAGGTAGCCTCTTCCCCACCACAACAATAAATAAAAGGGATCAGGGACGCGCCACTCTGTTTGACGCCCTAGTTCTTCCTTCCCCCACTTCACTTAAAAATACTTAGCTGCAGTCCCAGGACAGTGGCTTCCTAATGGATGGGTGGTCCTGAGAGGTGATGCCGTTTGGACAACAGGTTCACATAGGCTGGGCTGTACCGTCCGGGGCTCCCGAAATCACGAGAGAAGCCAGCGGCAGGTGTGCTGTACTTCCCGGGACTACTCTTGCCGGGACTGTAATAGGCGGAGCTGCTTGATGGACTCAGTGCTGTCTGAGACTTAAGTTTTCCCTTCAAGGATGGGCTGGGCCAGCTGAAAGATAAGGGCACAGGTTTTACAGGTCTGACGTTTATAAGAAAGACAATCGGATTTGCTATGAAACGCTTGATGCTAAATAGATGTTTAGTGTTAACAAGCCTAGCGGAGACTAGAAAGAACTGGGCAAGAAGACGTGCCATGCTTTTGACATCTTTCGCTCAATATTACTTGTAACTAAATTAGCTCTTGTCCTTGAAGTATGACTCTACCCAGGAGACAGTTGTAGTTCTGCCTGTTTAAGCCAGCTGGGAAGAAATGATGTACCTTATCTTTCCATCTATAACACTATATTTTTCTCTAACATCCTTAAACTAAAAAAATGAGGGTTCTTGTGTACACAGAAGTAAGCCAAAGAGAGAATATGGTTGTGAAACTGCCCATACCTTGTCTCTGCAAACAGTCATCTTATACATGCTGGGTGTCTTATTGGGGGGGGGGGATTATGGTACCTGTTTTGGTGCTAATGATGCCAATTCTGGGTACTAGGCACCCCCCCCCCCAGATTAATTAAAACACTGCCTTTAACGTTTGCTGAATTGACATGTACCTTTGCCGCTCAGCAGAAGAGAAGAATCGTACAGACAAGTTCCACTTGTAAAGAACTGGGTAGCTTTGTGAATCAATCTCTACCCCATGTAGGGCTGTTAATACATCATTGTCCAATTTTGTGGGTTGCTCCCTAGAAAGAGAAAAAAAAAAACCCTGTCAGGAGGTGAATTATCGCTGGCCATCGTCCCCGAAGGGTCTCCCTTCCCATTTTGGATTTTAAATTGTGTGACATTTACCAGCAGATCATTTCACGGGAATCTGCAGATACTTTTGTAAACACATAAGAGCACCGAGTGGTAAAAACAATGCTAAGCATCCATTTCATACCCTAAGAGAAACAGCCGCCTTTCTCTCTCACTGGGGGAGGGAGCATTTAGGGAATACTGGGAAGATACATCCGGCTGCAATTTGGAACTGCACGACTTATGTGTGTTCCCTCCCCAGACTCCATTTTCCGCTGATGCTCGCTCTGTTTCTGGTTGCGTTTCCACTTCAGTCCTTGTTTTTGTCTCCTCAGCTTTTCCAGCTGCTGCACCGGGCTTGGGAAGCAGTGAAGAGGCCAGATCCTTACATTTTCTTAGCTGCCGCGTGCCTTCTGCCGGGCTGCCTTTGCCGTTGTTTTTCGTAGCCGTTTGGCTCGGCTTCCCTGAAAAACTCTCGGCTCCCAGGATCGGATCCTGGCAAGCCAGTTTATCAAATTCTTCCATTAAATTGGAAACTGGGGAGGCAAAGCCCTCTTCTCCTTGGCTCTGGTGTCTCCGGTGAGGGCCAGCGACTCTATCGCTGGCCACGGGGCTACAAAATCCATTTTTACTGGCAGGAACTTCCTTCTCTGCACCCGTACGGGGGTCTTCTCCCATTTGGATTATGTTCTTCATACGGTCGATGGATAAGATGTCACACTGGGAGCTTCCAATATCCCCGATGGTGGGTTCGTGGGGTGCAACTGCTTGGTTGTAACTTCGAGCGGCATTCTGCCTGTTCTTTACTTCTTCTAAACTCATGTCATCGTCATCGAGAAACGCTCTGACCGAGACAGAATTGCAGCTTTTTTTACTTTTGCCTGCAAAATGGGATAAAAGAAGGTCAACATCGGACAACTCATTCCCATCATCTTTTCAACCTGCTTTATTTATCCCAGGACATTAGCCAGACCAAACAGACAGTCCTCAGAAACGACTGCAAACACAGCTGCTTTGTTTGATTTTTTTAAAAATTAAAGGATTCCAGTTGCTGGCCCACTTAATTTTTTTCCTGTTTACTATTACTTGGGATTGCAAGACAGGCCCCAACTATTATTTAAATGGTAGACCTTATTTTCTAAGTGATGTGCCAGCAAGCTAAGGACTGCCCTTTCCTAATCTTCAGGCAAAATCATTACTGGATGGCCGGGCTAGTCGTGTTGAACAGGCAAAGAGCAACAAAGAAGAATTGCTTCCATTGCTTCTATTGTTTGTGCTGTGTTTTTAGCTGGTTTTATTGGAAACCGCCCTGAGTTCCTTTATGGAAAAAGGAGCGGTATAGAAATGTACCAAATAAATAAATAATAAATAATAAACGAGGATCCCACACTTCTTGTAATTAAATAGTAGACAGGCTAGGGGGAAAAAACTGAGTAGAGCTGTCTCATGATGTAGTGGCTACACTGCTGTACTGCAGCTGTAACTGTGCTCACAACCCGGGGTTCAATTCCAGGTAGCTGGCTCAAGGTTCACTCGGCCTCCCATCCTTAAAAGGTCGGGAAAATGAGTACCCAGCTTGCTCTGGGCGGGCAAGGTGTAACCTGCACAGTTACTTGTAAACCACCCAGAGAGTGCTTGCTGGGAGATCTCTGACCCATTCGTTTTCACTGAGAATTTCCGCAACCAAAGAGTTCATTTAGTAGCCAAACTGGAGGTAAACTGATAGCTCACTAAGGAAAAGTAACTGCAAAAGAAATTAACTGAGAGAGCATTTCCAGCCATGCCATCCAACTGGCCATCTAATTCTGCGACAGCAAGATTCAGCTTACAGAGAGCATGGCTTCATAATATATGAATACTTATGAATATTTGTTAGGTATTGTTTATTTGTACAGTACAGGAAATCTCCAAGCCTGTTGTTCTCAGCAAATCTCTAAGCCTGACACTGAGATATTTCAAAACTTGTAAAGAATCATGTAGAGTAATCAACCCAGAGCTATGAAAAAGCATCACTTTTCCGTCATCACAATTATCACTTTTACCAGAAAGATGCTGAGTTTTGTATCTGTTGAGAGTTTCATTCTCTCCTGTTTCTTGCTGAGCCCTGTCACTCATTTCCTGTTGGCGCAGGTATTCTTCTAGCTTTTGTAACCCCTCCTGGGAAGACAGATCAACAAAACAGCCCAGAAATTCCCAGTATTCAACCCACGGGAACCCCAGTTCATGAGCTAACTCCCTGCAATAAATAAGATAGAACGGATCATTTGTGAAGACATTATATTAGATTGACAACAACTTTACTAAAACATGTTTCTAATCAGCCATTCCACAATTATATAAGTGTAAAAATCCTTTTAACAAATGAAATATGCATCATGTACCATCACAAGCCTTCACTACAGAGTTGGCTTTAATTTACGTAGTTATAATTCCCACATATATTATCATCAGTCCATAGAGAATTTCTGCACTATGCTGCACAATCAACAGACACAAGCCGCAACTAGAGAAAAAAAATACATAAATCTAAATCTTTTAATGCTATTTCTTTGCTATAAAGAGAGTTAAACGTATAGCACATGAAATACTCTTAAAAAGAGTGGATAAAAATCAAATTGATTTAAATACAATTTAAATTTTACAATAATTTTTTAAAAATTCCGATTATCAACCAACTCGATTTTTTGATTAAAATAGTGATGCAATTTTATTTAAATTAAACCCACCCACCTCTTGAATACAAATACAACTTTTAAAGTGTTAAATCAGGAGAAATAACCAGGACAGATGTCTTACAAATTAAACATCATGTCAAAAGTTATGCCAGATGGGTGGTATATAAGTCTAATAAATAAATATATATATAAAATGAGTAATTCCTAACAATTGTACCATGACACCTTCAAAATCCCCCAGGTTTGCCAGCTTAGTCGTACTTCTGCGACACATTTATTAAGACTCTACAAAACCCACACCAGTTAAGCAGGGATAGCTGGCAATGAGCGTGGGAGAAAGGCATCTGTCTATGTGTATACTTGTGTATGTGAAGGAATGAATATGTGTGTGCACATCTATTTCAAGATGAAAATAACACTGCATAAGGCCTGGACACACAAGAGATTGGTAAGGGTGTGGGGGGTAAGTTGTAGGTTATTAAAGCTTAGGAGAAAAGCTCAACACTGATGTTGAAAACTGGAAGGCAGGAGGAGAAAAACATGATGACTTTAGGAAATTATTTTAGCAGCGATTTCTGCACTGTAGCGGCGAGGCCACAAAAGGCTGTCTTAGTAATGGCCACAATAGCAGAGGTACGAACAAAGCTGTGTATTGTTGGCACAAGTACGGAAAAGGGAAAAGACGCAGAAATTTGGCCTTCCCAGAATCTCCGTTTTCTTTTTTA